>JAOQMS010043274.1:0-12090 GCA_027563885.1 Erythroxylum longipes
CCCTTGCTCACCACGTGACCCAAGAATCTGATCTCCAACTGAGCAAACTCACACTTCTCCATCTTCACGTAGAGCTTATGCTTCCTCAGTCTTTCGAACACTCGCCTCAAGTGTTCCACATGTTTTTCCATGTTAGCACTATATACGAAAATATCGTCTAAGTAGACAACTACGAACTCATCCAAGAACTCATACAGCACATCATTCATAAGGTTGCAAAATGTAGCAGGGGCATTAGTTAATCCAAACAGCATAACTAAAAATTTGTAGGATCCATACCGAGTTACGCACGTTGTCTTCTGCTCATCACCCTCAGCTATCCGCACTTGCCAATACGCACTCCGAAGATCCAACTTAGTGAACACCTCAGCTCTTGACAACCTGTCCATCAGATCCTAAACCAAAGGTACCGGATACTTATTTTTGATCGTTACCTTGTTCAGCGCTCGATAGTCCACACACATCCGAAGTGTACCGTCTTGCTTCTTCTGAAACAATATCGGGGCGTAGTACGGGGCTTTAGATGGTTGAATGAACCATGCCTCCAACAACTCACCAAGTTGTTTTTGAAGTTCCACCAATTCCATTGGGGATATCCTATATAGGGCATGTGCAATTGGGATCGCTCTAGGAACTAACTCGATCCTGTGATCTACCTCGCGATGAGGGGGAAGAGTCTTCGGCAACTCTTTCGGCATCACCTCCCGAAACTCCCTCAACAAACTTGCAACTGTATTAGGGACTTCCACCATATGGTCTTCACTGATTTCCCACATGGCAGTGAGATAGGTCTCCTTACCTTTCTTCAACCCTTTCTCGATGCTCATAGCCGAAACATGTCCTAACAAAGTTGTAGCATCCGTCGTTCCACCATCGAACCTACAACAATTCACGTAGAAGGAATTTTGATCATTCATCAGCATCAAACCTCCTAAACTCGGGTACAGCACCAACTTTGCTACTTTGAGAAAATCGATCCCCAGTCTCATCTCGAAATCCTCCAATGGTATGATAATGAAATTCAGCTTAGCACGCCAACTTCCAATGCTGACTGGAACGTTGTAAGCAATTCCCACAACTGCTTGTGCCTTCCCCGCAGGGGTTTTAATCTTCATTGGTGCTTTGGACACCCTTATGCCCAATTTCCACACCATCTTTTCCGCTAGGAAACTGTGGGTCGCACCCGTATCCACCATTGTGGTCACGTCTTTCTCCCCAACCTGTAGACCCATAAACATTAGTCTATCAAAGGGAACCGACTCACTACTAGCCATATTAAGCAAGGCGATTTGATTTAGTGCCGCATCTTCCGAAGTTTTACCATCTTCTTCAACAATTAGGGCATTCATCTTCTCCTTTCTCAGGCACTCTCTGGAAAAGTGTAGACCGTCGCACAAGTAACAAGCAACCTTGCCCTTCTTCGAGGACGTCTCCCCGTTCTTTGAGCCACCATTCTGCTTGCCCTTGCCCTTAAAATCCCCCTTCTTAGAGTCTTTCTTTTTCTTCCCCTCAGTCTTCTCCTGTTAAGCTTGGCCTTTACCCTTGGAAGAATTTGAGGAGTTTGCCTGAGAGTCTTTCGTCATTCGAAAACCCACCAAGGCATCAGCAGCCGCGATTGCACCAACCAGGTCCTTCACATTTTGCCTCCGTAACTCTATTTGAGCCGACGGTTGTAACCCAGATAGGAAATTGAACAACTTGTCATTATCTGACATATTTTCAATATCCAGCATTAGAGAACTAGAAGACTTAACATAGTCTCTTACTGGTCCATCCTTCTTGAGCTTCTTCAAGGCATCTCTCGCGAGCCAAGAAGTATTCATGGGAAGGAACTAATCCTTGAGCTCCTTCTTCATCTGCACCCACAATTCCACGGGAGTTCTTCCTACACTGATCTCCACAGAGGTCCTCGTCCTCCACCAGAGCTTGGCATCCCCATCCAAGTACATGGCCGTCACATTGACCTTCTCCACATCAGGTACTCTAGAAGCCGCAAAGTACTGCTCCATATCCCACAAGAAATTCTCCAACACCTTAGCATCCCGCACACCTTCGAACACCCTGGGTTCACGTACTTTCACAGAGGAAAGCTGTGGTGTGGAGCTTTCAACCCGCTCAACATCTAGAGTTGTAATGGCATGCCTCAGCATGGTGATCTCCAGGTGGGCCTCCTCTTGTGCCTTCAACATCTCCGCCATCTATTGTTGCAACTGTTGGATCCACACCCCCAACATCTCGAACCGAGTATTGTGAGATGTGACCTCTTCCTTCCCTTGAGGAATCAGCCCAATGAGTGCTTCCACTCTAGTCACTCGTTCTGTCAAGTTGCCTACTGCCATTTTGAACTTTAGCTCTAATACCAGTTAATGCAAAGGTCACCTTGGGACTCAAACTTTCACCGAATTCTATCACTAACACCCTTTAATTTGCACAGAAGTCTCACTTAGGCCCGCTTAAGCAAGACTCATCCCTCAACAACCCTCAAAGTGTTTCGCTCACACACTCGAAGAAACAATTCTTAAGAAAGCAATAAGAAATAAAGGCAACAAAGGAATACAGAGATACGGCTGAACCAACCTTTATATTACTTTCCTTCAAAAGAATACAAGGAATGCTCTCTCTCTGAATGAGTTTCGAGCAAAGCTCGAATGAGCTATATATATAGGCACCTTGGCTTGGAGGCCAAGTTACATTCAAAATCCCACTCAAAGTGAATTGCCTAAAATCGTGCTAAGATCACTTCTATCTCTATCATATTACATCGTGTGGACCAATTAGATGACACCCCCATCTAAATAGGACTCTACTGATAAGATAGAATCTACAAGATAATACAAAGATAGAATTTACATTCAACTAGGAAACTAGCATCCTTATCCTCGAAGATCTCTGCTATCTTCAGATGTTGTGTTCCATTGTAACTCTAACTCCTCGTCATCGCCACATCATCCAAGATCTCCCCACGATCTCTATCCGCTGATGATGCAATGTGATCTCGCTGAAGCCCACATAACGCTCTGGCCTTATCCAATGCTTCTTACAACAAGTCCGTTAGTCGTGGTCCGTCCATCCGAGCATGATCTAAGTCCTTAGTCCGTCAAGTCCTTAGCTTGGTCCAAGTCAATCTTCACTAGGTCCGAGACTCTACAAAAATTCACACCAAGTCTGATCGTCCTCGCCCACGTTTGCCTTAGTGTTTTCGTATGCCTCCCTCATGCGTGAATCCAGCGAACCTCTCCCCTGAGGCTCCTTATCGAAGTCGCTGAGAAGTGCTCCAAAGGTTAAGGGTCTAACACAAATGATAGAATTCTTAATTGAATCAAGGATGCAAGCCGAAATTAAGGAGAAACTATATTATAAATATCCATTTATATTGATAATATCTTTGATTATTGTGAAGTGTTTAAGTAATAATTAAGATAGTTTTAAGTAATAATTTAAGAGAGTTGGTATTTAGTTTATTTTATTTATATAAATTAATCAATCAACATCTTATTATAGATTAGATAATAATATGAGGATTAGATTCAATATTTATTTATTTATCGCAGGATAAAATCTTACTACATTATACTAGCAAATACAAAGCAATAAGTACATTTGCCTTAGTTGATAGAATATTAGGTATATAAAATTTCAATAATTAAAACTTAAGGTTCTTAAGGGAGTTGGTATACCAAGAATGGCTTGCGAATACGTACGGTGAATGTAAAAACATTCAATGGGAGGTAGCATGGGCATTGATTTTGCATACCTGAACAAGGTAAGGATAGGTACTCGCACCCATTGATAAACTTTTTATGCTCTCATAATTAGGCTGAGTGTGAAATGAATTACGAAAATTGGTGTTTATTATGTACCACGGGATGTACTGTTATAGGATGATGCTCATCGGTACCAAATGCCCATCTATTAAGTAAACAAGATTCCCCAAAGAACAAAAACCAAATATTCTCAAATGGAAAATGTTGTTCTAGCCATTGTCATAGTAATAAGGAAACTACAACGACACTTACAAGTTCATCCCATCATCATCATGACATATATGTCAATGAAGGAATTTCTATACAAATCAAAAACATTGAGAAGCATGGTGAAGTGGTCAGTTAAATTTACCCCATGAACATCAGCTAGATCTCAACTATTAGTAGATTATACACCATCCCAACTGACATACTAGACTCAAGAAAAACCTTCCTACAACCTTCGCTCGTCTAGATAATGAATGTTGCTGACACTTTAGGTGAAGATGGAAACAAGTTTGCCATGATCATTCAAAGTCCGTATGAGATCAACATAAAAGTATTGCCAAAAACACGAATTCAAGGCATCTAGCAATAAAGTATAGTATGAGGCCCTAATATATGGGATTAAAATAGTGTCACATTTGTGATTAATGATCAGTCTTACAGCTTATCGTTAATTAATTGAATCAACTTTTCATTTTAAAGGAAGAGACTGTAAGGAAGTACTTCAACTTGTATCAAGCCATAACAAAGGATATGCAGATTCAGTTTGAACACATTCAAAGGGAATAAAATAATTTAACAAATCGATTGTCAAAGGACAAAGTGAAAGGAGTGAAACTCAAGGAAGCATTTACGGAATTCAGGCTCAAACTCCCGTTTAAAGAAACAGTTTAGGAATAAGTACAGCCAGTAGCAGCATATTGGAGAACCATTATTAAAACCTACATAGATAAAGTAGAATTACCTTTAAAACTAGGTCGATGCTTGAAAACTCTTTTGAAGATTCACAAAATTCTATATTATCAATTGTCATCACTATAAATGCTTCTACACCATAAAATATGTGGCCCACCTCTAACAAAAGAAATCCTAAAAGAGAGCCATGAAATTTCTTCAAGAAAATGGGATTGTTGCCTAATATATCTTGCTTGGTTATCTAGACCAAAATGATGTGACTGGAAGAAGAAATTAAATTTTACTAGACATGGTACCGAGCATACTAAGTACCTCCAAGCTTCCTAGGTCCTTATGGATTGAAGCTCGTAATACAATAATAAATCAAGTTAAAGTTAACGTACTCTATGCATAAGGTTCTTTGCTTTGTGAGAGTCGAAAGAGGGGTCATCAATGTACGCAGGCTTCCCTTTGTAATTTTTACAAAGAGATTATTTCTGTGATTCGAACCTTTGACCTTATGGTCACAAAGGAGCAACTTTTACTAGTTGTTTCAAAGCTCTCCCTCACTCGTAATACAATAGTGTATATATTAAATTGCGTTACAAAAAAGGCCATATAAAAATTCCCTTTGAATTATTTAAAGGTTAGAAATCGAGTTTGCGACATGCATGCGTTTGAGGATGCCCATTTGAAATAAGAGTTTATAATCAACTAGATAAGAAATTGGATCCAAAGACCATTAGTAAGTAGGGATGGCAATCGGTTGAGTTTATCTTAGGCTCGAGCCCAATCGAGCCTAGCGCAGCTTGGCCAAAGCTGATTTATTATTTTTTAAAAATATCAAAACTACTTCGTTTTCGGTAAAACAATGTCGTTTTGCCATTACTCCTCAAGCCTCGGTCTAGGCTTGGGCAGCTCAAGCCTAAGCACAAACCCAGCCTAAGTCATTTTACCATTCCTCGTCGAGCCTTAGGCTGGGCCGAGCCTAGGAAACCTAAGCCAGAGCTTGGCTTAAGACCCAACGAGCCCAGAGAATTGGGTCGGGCCAAAACTGTTAAACTTATTAGTGATTATTTGTTGGCTATACTGAAAGGTCCAAAGGATAATAATTTTATTATCCATCACATCATACTAGTTTCTTAAGAATTACTTAATCAGTGGGAGGGATTAATTCCATAATATTATTTTTGAGAGGGAATATTTTGGTACTAAACCTTCCACTTCAGGTACTAAAATCATTATCTTTCATAATGTCCCTTAAGTTCAAATGGATGTTTTGCAACCAGTTGTTGAAACTCAACAAGTTGTAAATGATAATAAGGAAATTCCACAAGATGTTGAAAATACAGTAAATCTAGTTGTTCAAGAATTAAGTGAAAATACTGAACAACCAGTTAAACAAGGACCTCTCAGTGAGAATGTTGAAACAACAGTAAGAAGATCTACTAAAATAAAAAAATCAACAATTTCTAGTGCTTATATGGTGTATCTATAAGAAAGTGACTTCAATATTAGAGTATAAAAGGATCTTGAATTGTTTTCATAAGTCATTAGCTATAAAGAATA
Organism: Erythroxylum longipes; assembly: GCA_027563885.1. NCBI lineage: Eukaryota > Viridiplantae > Streptophyta > Magnoliopsida > Malpighiales > Erythroxylaceae > Erythroxylum > Erythroxylum longipes. Next base: position 6,213 of record JAOQMS010043274.1, read on the forward strand.
AAACTTATGGTATGATGCCATGAAAGAGGATATGAACTTTATAAAATAAAGGTGTCTGGGATCTTGTTAGGTTGCCTAAAGAAGTAAAACCCATATGATGTAAATGGGTCTTCAAAACTAAGAAAGACTCATTAGGTAACATTGATCGATACAAGGCAAGATTCGTTATAAAGAGATTCACTCAAAAGGAAGAAATCGATTACACGGAGACCTTTTCTCCTGTATCTAAAAAGGTTTCTCTCTATATAATCTTAGCATTGATTGTAAGTTTTGATTTAAAGTTACAACAAATAGACGTAAAAACAACATTTCTTAACAATGATATAGAGGAAGAGGTTTATATAAAAACAACCTAAAGGATTCTCCTCTAGCAGTAGTGGAAAATTGGTTTACAAGCTTAAGAAATCATTATATAGGTTGCAACAAGTCTCTCGTCAATGGTATCTGAAGTTCCAAGATGTTATCTCATCATTCAACAGAAAGTTAGTGGGAGTAAGATTTGTTTCCTTATCCTATATATTGATGAATTTTTGCTTGTAACTAATGATAAAGACATATTACATGAGGTGAAGCAATTTTTCACTAAAAGATTTGAGATAAAGGATATGGGTGATGCGTATTATGTCATTGTCATTAAAATATATAAAGATAGATTCTGTAGGATTTTGGGTCTATCTGAAGAAACATACATCAATAAAGTTTTAAAGTGATTTTGGATGGAGAATTGTTTACCAAATATGGCTCATATTGTGAAGGGTGAAAAGTTCAATTTGGACCAATGCTTACAAAATGACTTGAAAAGGGAAAAAATGAAAAACATTTTATATGCTGCCATTGTTAAAAACCTAATGTATGCTCAGGTATCCACAAGGCTTGACATTGCATTTACAATAGGAATATTGGGGTAATATCAAAGTAATCTAGACTTAGTTCATTGGATAACTGTTAAAACGGTGATACAACATTTATAAGGCACCAATAATTATATGCTTATGTATAGTCCAACTAATAATCTGAAAATAGTTTGGTACCCAAATTCAAATCATACTAGCTGTGTTGATTCACCAAAATCAACATCAAGCTATATGTTCATGCTAGTTACTGGAGTTATATCTTGGAGGAGTGCCAGGTAAACCTTGATTGCTTCAACCACTACAAAAGTTGAGTTCGTGCCTTGCTTTGAGGCTACATTACACGGTATATGGATAAAGAGTTTTGTATCTGGGCTTTAAAGTTATGGATACCATTTCTCAAAGATTTATTGTAATAATTCAATTGTTGTGTTCTTTGCTAAGAACAAGAAGACTGGGAGTCAAACTAAACACGTCAACATCAAGTACTTAGTACTTAGCCATTAGAGAACAGGTTTTAAAAAAAGTGGCTATTAAGTATATTAGCACTAAATTAATGATTACAGATTGTTTGTTTAAGAAAGATCGTATATTTGGATCAAGAATAAATACAGGCTTTACACATAAAGAAAGGTTATCATAAGGTTAGAAAATTTTGTACATTGAAATACATAAAAGATAGTGCTCACTTGATAGAGAACTTATGGTGTTCAATTGATAGAGAAATTATCACCATGATTCATGTATTCTATTTCTTATAAAGCAATAGTTGGTTATAGTTGCCAAGTTGATCTTCAGACTAAGTGGGAGATTATAAGTGGAGTCAGATTTTATCATTTGATGAAATCTAGATTCCAGAGGAAGAAGAAAATATCAACAGTTGAGAGAGAGAGAATGACATTTTTGTATAAGAGCTTTTTTTATGTACGAAAAAATGAAGAATTTGAACATATAATGATTCTAGGCTATAGGTATTTATACACAATTTACAACAGATTTTCTAACAAACCCTATAACAAATCCTGATATATAACAAAATTTTTCTTTCTGTTTTAGTGAGCTGGATTTTGCTGGGATGTGGTAGTTTTTGGAAAATCTAACTTCCTGGATATTTTATTTTCCTTGTTGTCAGAGTGCATGCACATTCCACTGTGTGATGATTCTTTAGCCTCAGTATTTGACAACCCTTGTAAGCTGGAGGATGGTGAAAATTAACCATTCCCAGATTGTGTAGAAAATTCCAGTGATGAGAAGAAGGCAAGATTTTTGTAAACACATTTATAAGTTGTGTCTAAGTAAGCAGATAGCTCAATTCAAAAAATCCCTCAAAATCCTTGTCTCGAGTAAAATGGCAGTTAATCTCAATGTGCTTTGTTCTTTTATGAAAGACAATGTTCTTGGCAATATGTAATGATGATTGATTGTCGAAATGAAGAACTCCAGGATGTAAATTTGATATCCCAAGCACCTCAAGAAGTCTAACCAAATATGTAATCTCTGAAGCTGATTGAGCCATTGCACGATACTCTACCTCTATTGAGGACTTGGACATTGTTTTTTATTTCTTTGACTTCCAACTAATGGGTGAATCACCAAGCATAACAAGATAACCAGTAACTGAACACCCAGTAGTGGGGCAAGAAGCCTAATATGAATTTAAAAATGCCTACAATTTGAGCTGATCAGTAGCCTGTAGCAAGATTCCTTGACCTAGTTCCCTTGATGTACTTCAATACATGATAAAGAGCTTGCAGATGGGGTCTTATAGGATTGTGCAAGAACTAGCTCAGGTGTTGAACTGTAAAACAAAGATCTGGCAGGGTATTGGTCAAGTAGTTGAGCTTCCCAATGAGCTGCCTTTATAGTGTTGGATCTGAAATCAAGTCTTCATTATCTGCTGAGAGTTTACAATTAAGAGGAAGAGGAGTGCACACACTTTTGCAATAAGATTAACAAGCATCTATCAACAACTCTTGAGTGAATTTCTTCTATGCAAGAGTAATTCCAGTAGGAAAATAACCAACCTTGAATCCCAGAAAGTAATGCAATTGTCCTAAATCTTTGATGCTAAATGCTGCATCAAGGTTATTCTTCAAGGATTTGATTTCAGAAGGATCTGCACCAGTGAGGAAGATGTCTTCAACGTAAATTTCTACAATTATGATGTCAGAAAGTCCAAAAAGGGAATAGTCATTATTAGATTGAACATACCTTACAATTTCAAAATATCAGGTAACTTAGCAAACCATTGCCTTGATGCTTGCTTTAATCCATATAAGGACTTAATCAATCTGCAGACTTGTCCAGTATGCTTAGGAACCCCCTTCAGGCATTTGCATATAAACTTCCTCATGAAGATCCCCATGTAAATAAGCATTGTTTACATCCAGTTGAAAAAGATCCCACTTTTAAAGGTTGCTAAGGCAATGATACTTCTAATTGTTTCCATTTTCACAACTGGAGAAAATGTGTCTTAAAAATCTATCCCTTCTTTTGGTTATATACTTTGGCTACTAATTTAGCCGTATATCTTTCCAAACCACCATCAACCTTCAACTTAATTTTGTAAACCCATTTGCATCCAATGGCTTTCTTGCTATGTGGAAGAGGAACAATCTCCCAAGTATTGTTTTCTTATAAAGCTTCCATTTCTTTCTCTAGAGCACATACCCAGTTAGGATCTAGTGAAGCAACTTGATATGAAGAAGGTTTATTAAATGTGGTCAAATGGGACATATGAGCTTGGTGGGGAGTAGGTAGTTGATTAAAGGTGATGAGATGACACCAGTGTGTATTGTTTTTAGTTGTTTTGTGAGAACTTATGCTATAGTTACATATAATTTTCTAAGTAAGAAGGAGGTTTATGAATTATAGTGGATTTTCTTACAGAAGTTTGTATTGGCATGTTGGTTGTGAAGGATGAAGAATTAATAGCATGATCTGGAATAATAATGGGAGAAGGAGAATTGTCAAGAGTAGAGTTAAAAAATGTGGAAATATTATACTGAGAAGGTAAAATGATACTATATTGAAATTTTGTAGTAGGACAAAAAAGTGTTGTGTTTGTGGGAGATGTAATGTGATGAAAAGGGAAAAAAAGTTTCATAGAAAGTGATATCTCTAGTGGATAGGATTCTATTGGTTTGAAGGTCAAGGTCTTTGTAGGCCTTTTTTCCATAAGGATACCCAAGGAATACATATGGGTGAGCTCTTGCATCAAATTTATGTCTCCCTCTTTGTAATGTGTCAGCAAAACATAAACATCCTAATGTACTTAAATGATAGTATAGAGGATTTTTGTGATGAAGAATCTCATAAGGTGTCTTGTATAGTAATGTTTATGAAGAAATTCTTTTTCTTTATAAATTGAAGAAATTCTATTGATAATATATGTGGTAGTAAGAATAGCTTCCCCCCAATACTGCAAAGGCAATTTCACTTGAAAATTAATGTTTTGGCTATCTCAAGAAGAGTTTTGTATTTTATCTCAACTACCTCATTTTTTTGTGGCCATTTTACACAAGTAGTTTGATGAATGATACCCGTGTTGGCATAAAAGGCTACAACGGTGGAATCGTAAAATTCTTGTCCATTATCAGTTTTAATGACCTTGACAAAGTGTTTTAACTGATTTTTAGCAAAGATGATGAAAGGCTTAAGAACAGAGAGTGCATTACTCTTATGAGACAATAAGTGAGTCCATGTGGCTCTTGAGAAATAACCCACAATTTTGAGAAAGAATTTATACCCATTATATGTGGATTGATGATAGGGACCCCAAAGGTCTATATGCAACAATTCAAGAATGTGAGAGGAAGATGTTGAGCTAGTAGAAAAAGATTTTTTATGAAATTTAGCTTTAGGACAGACTTGACAAACATCTGTATGGATTGATAGGAAATCATAAATAGCGTCTATTAATTTCATCTTGTCAAAAGGCATATGTACAAGTCTACAATGCCACAAATTTATGGTAGACTTTGCAACAAAAACATATTGACTATAAGATTTATAGGTAACGTCTAAGCAAAGAGCTGCACCACTAGATGATTTGAGAACATAGTATAGCCCATTAAATTCTCTACCAAACTCCACTTGTTGTTTCATGGAAGGGACCTGAAGATAGCAGGAAGTGGGAGTGAAAATAATTATAGAAGTGAGTTGTTTTGTCAATTTACTCTCAGATAACAAGTTGAAATGGAATTTTGTAACATGTAAAACTTGTTGCAATCGCAATGTGGGTGACAACTTAATGGAACCAATATGTTCTATAGTGGCTTTGTTCCCATTGAGCATGGTGATATGACAAGGTTGAGGAACAGTAGAGTAAGAATCAAAAAAATGTAGGTGTAGGGTGATGTGATCAGTTGCTCCATTATTTATGATCCATCTAGGGTCTATGCTAGAAGTTAGAAAATACAAAGTTTTACTTATTAAAATTGTTGCGGCTTTATCCTCATTGTTCTGAGTTGTTTCTAATTCTGCTTGCTCAAAAAAGCCATTAATTGACAATATTCTTCCTGAGTGAGAATAGGTACAAATGCAGGAATAGAGGTTTTAGCAACAAATTTACTAATAATGGAAGTTGAACCATCATTATATACAGTAGCAGCAAATTTCTTACCTCATCCAAACCTATAATATGGAGGATACACATAGATCTTAAAACACCTCTCAAGGCAAAGGTCGGTGGCGGGATGGGTTGTAGGTGGCGGCTAGGTTTTGGCCCTTTTTTGTTTTAGGTTTTCCTAAAAGATGAAGATACCGTGTGTTTGGAAACAAGGTTAAAATTTAGGGCGTTTGGCCTTAACTTAAGAATAAATGGGGTTTGTTTGGTTTTAAGTTTAAGTTTGACTTAAACTTAAAAAGGAATATTTTAAATAAGGAATAATGTATTCTTTATTTCATCTAATTCCAAAAATGATTTTAATCTTAATTTGATTAAGATTAATAATTATATTGATTCCTAATTAATTTTAGAAAAGTAGTTTCTAAAATTAGAATTAATTATTTTCAATTAGATTGAA
>JAOQMS010043275.1:0-12089 GCA_027563885.1 Erythroxylum longipes
TTCATTTAGTTCAATTCATTTAGTTTAATCAAAACAATCCAAAACCCCAATCTTAACTAATTTAGTTTGCATTTCATAACAATTAGGCTAGCTTAGATCATTTGCTCTAAGTTCCGATTAAGTGAGACGACCCGAGGTTGCACTCTATATTGTAATCCTTGGAATTAAATTTTTGATTCGGTTTCCAAGGGACTGATCCAAAGACTCAACCACACACCGATCACTAGGTTAACACACTCATTATCAAAAATTGGATAGATTATTTTAGCTTAAGGTTGCTTCAAAATTTCTTCCTTCACTATATCCATCATTGGTGGTTGAATCTTAAGTTACCTTGTAGGTTTAACTTCATCTTTTAAGAAAATCTTGTGTATATAAGTAGAAGGGTTGATACTTTAAATATCCATTACTGTCCATCTTATGGTCATTTTGAAGTTTTTCAAAACATCCACTAATATCTCTTCTTGTGTAAGGGTCAATTCGCTTGAGATTACCACTGGCAAAAGGCCTCCCTCTCTAAGGAATACGTATTTTAAAAGTTTTGATAGTGGCTTTAACTTTAATTTGGTGCTTACACTACTAAAGGGATGAGCTAGTCACTAAGCTTGGGCATGCCTAACTCCAAGTACTGTATGATCGACATCTGTTTCACTCCTATGAAATTGTTCAAGGGTGCCATACACTCCTGTAAATAAAAATTAAGGGAAATATTAGTATCTTCATCACTAAAAAGACTTTCCATCATAGTTTGAAACCATTTTTGCACTAATGAATTCAAAACAAAAACTAGAATAATAGAAAAATCGTCATCAGGATACTTCATTATATCATATATATTAAACTAAATAGTATCCTTACTAAATTCCATAGTTAAAGTACCTTTGTTTGGCATCAATTTTTGTTTTAAACATTTTTAAAATTGACCTTCCTAATAAAATTGGTGCTGTTTGGTCATTATTTTCCATATCCAAAACATCAAAGTTAAAGGAAAAAATTAATTTATCATTAACATACACAACAACATCCTCCACGATTCACTTGGTATATACACTGGACCTATCTAATAATTGAACAACCACCCTCTTCCTTTCTAATGGTCCTAAATTAAGTGATAAATAAATAGAATAAGGCATGCTTTTAATGGATGCCCCTAAATCTAGCATGACCATTTCTGGTTTAGAACAACCAATAGTGCATGGTATGGAAAAGATACATGAATCCTACACTTTTTTAGGAGTTCTGAACGTTATAAATTACATTTCCTCTTAGCCTTACTTTTTCAATCCCTTTCAATTTCTATCTTCTTTTTACAGTAAATAGTTCATTTTAAGAATTTAGCATATCTTGGAACTTGTTTAATTGCATCAAAAAGAGGAATATTTACCTCATAGGTCTTGAATATCTTATATAAATCAACATCTCATTCAAATTTTCAGTTATCATTCAGTGTATCTAGAAAAGGAGGAAATATAAATAAAGGAGAAGCATGTGACTCACCTTTAGGTGTGGGCATGCTTTCTTCTACTTTAGCATATACATTGCCTTTCGTACGTGATTTTGATGAAGGTGGGACTTTTACGAGTTACTCCACTTGCTTTCCACATTGCAATGTAATAGCATTAGAACTCTCCTTATGATTTACTATTGTTTGTGATGGAAATTTGTTTAAACCTTAAGATTCTAAGCAACTAACTGTAGTGGTTAATTGACCCATTTCATTTTCCAAATTTTGATTATTGGTTTTCGTCTCTTGTGGAAATTTAATAGTATTAGTAACTAATGTTTTAACAGTATCTTCAGGAGGCATACCTTGATTGGATGTGTATGCTTATCGTGGTTGCCTTAATTTATTGGTACTATATTAAAAGTTGGGATAGTCATATAAACTGGGGTTATACATGTTTAAATATAAATTGTATTAACATTGAGGTTATCCCTAAAAACCTAATATTACATTTTCTTGTTCTATTAAATCTTCATGTAATGTTGATCAGTTAGGTATGCTAATATTAATCATATTTCACAATAGCTTCCTACAACCATTTGACAAACAATTGCAATAAGATTATCCATATGTTTTTTAAGAGACAAAACATTTATCTAATTAACTTATCGATTTTAGTAGGCTGTCCTATCACTAAACGTCTGGGAATTAAATGTCATATTAACATTCAATGTGCGAGTTGCATTTGGTGTTTTCTTAACAAGTGCTTATTCACTAACGAGATTGATAATACTCCTTTCAATAAGTAAAAGTCTTTCATAAAAATAATGAATTAAGATTGTTTGCTGATTTGGTGGTGTGGTCAACTAACATACAAACTTTCTAAAAGGTTCCCAGTAATCATACAAAGACTCTCTAGTTGTTACAAAATACTACAAATCTCCTTTTGACTGCTCACGAACCTTAAAGTTGGAAAATTTTTTCAAAGAATTGGTTCTTTGTTTCTTTTCATATGGTGATACTTATTGGTGGCAAGTAATTATAACTGATCCTAGGCATTGTCTTTCATAGAGAATGGGAATGATTGTAATTTGGTTTGATCTTCAATAACATTGTTAGGCTTCATTCCTGCATATATAACAGGAAACACTTGATGATGCTTATATGGATCCTCATTTGTAGTACTACAACATTTTGCAACAAATGATTTAAATTAGATTTTAATTTAAATGTAACATTTGCATTGAAATTAGGAAAGATTATGCGGTGAGGTTGTCGGTTCAAATATGGTTTGATGAGTTCTTATAGTGTCTGATTGCTCGACAAGTTGTTTGTTGTTTCATGAATTGTATTGTTACACTTCTTACGAATTTTTATTTCTTTCTTTAGTTTTTTTGCAATCTTATCCAATCAAATAGCATCTCCAGTCCCTTGACTATGAAACTAAACGAAAAAAAAAGCATTTGAACATATTAAAATAAGATTATAAAGAATTTAAATGCTGAGAAGACCCTCAAAAACACTTAAAGGAATTTCACTTAGTGTATACGGGTATGAAACTAAATGGAATTAATGAGGAGCAAATAAAAATGAGAGCTTTTTTGTTCTTCTTAAAGGATGATGCATAAGATTGACTCTATTATTTACCTATAGGAAGTGTCACCACTTGGAAAAAGATGAAAAGATCATTCTTGAAAATTTTTTCCTAGTATCAAGAGTTGCCAACATTGGAAAGGAGATTGTTGATTTTTGTCAGAATGTGTGGAGGAACCAATTGAAAAGAAAATCAAAATACAATATATTGATTATAATGTTTTATAAACAACATTGACACAGAATCTCCACTCACTCATGGCACACACCTCACTTTGCATTACTCACTTTCACTCATTAATGCTACTCACACACTCATACGCTATTCACACACACACTCATGCTCCTTTTATAAACACCTTAAGTAGGTTAACAACTGACTTTAAATCTTTTTTATAATATTTTAGATATTATTCTAGAATATTATAGAAGAGTTATGCAATAAAATATAATTTATGTATATAGGACAATACGAAGACTCTAGAGAGATCAAGAGAGATCAAAAGAGATGTCAGTGACTTCTTAACACTCCCCCTCACCGACAACTCTCTTGTTTTTGAAGTCATACTAAGTTGCCTTCTAAATTCTTCAAAATTTGTTTTGGTGATTCCTTCGGTAAAAAAATGTGCAAGTTGGTCTTTTGTCTTTACATATTTTATCTCGATTTGTCCATGCAGTACTTTTTCTCAAACAAAGTGATAATGTACATCTACTTGCTTGGTTTTTGTATAAAACACCGAATTTTTAGGTAGATGTATTACTGATTGACTATCATAATGTAGCTTTATTGGATTGTCCATTAATCGATGGAGATCCACCATAAGCTATTTTATCCATTTACTTCTTGTGATGCCATTGTTGTTGCACGGTACTTAGCCTTAATAGTTAATAAGGAGACTGTTGGTTGTCTTTTGCTATAGTAGGAGATTTCTCCACATTCAAGTTTGAACACATATCTAGTGGTTGACCTTCAAGTATCATGGTCTCTAGTATAGTCGGCATCACAGTATCCCACTACCTTGCATGTGCTTCCCTTTTTATATAGTAGTCCTAGGTTAAGAGTTCCTTTGATATACCTGAGTATACGTCGAATGACATCTAAGTGAGGTTTTCTTAGATTTTCCATGAATTGCCTAGCCACTCCAATAGCAAATGCTATATCAGGTCGTGTTACTGTCAAATAAATCAAGCTTCCCATAAGTTATTGATATATTGTTGGATCTTCTAACTCGTGACCTTCTTCTAAACACAGTTTAGTATTCACCTCTATTAGGTTGGAAACTGGTTTACAGCCAAGCATTCCAAACTTATGCAAAAAGTCTTTAGAATACTTTTTTGGCACAAGAATTATCCTTCTTTGACTCATTCTACTTCAAGTCCAGGAAAATGCTTCAACTCACCAAGTTCCTTCATTTGGAAGTACACCGAGAGATTACTTCGAATTTGTTGAACTTCTTTTTCATTATCACCAGTAATGATAAGATCATCCATGTAAATAAGCACTATTGATAACTTTCCATTCTAATTTTTCACGAACAAGCTTGAGTATACTAAACCCACTTTGTATTAAGAATTTAACAATCTTACAATACCATGCCCTTGATGCTTGCTTTACCCCATAAAGGGCGTTCTTTAGTTTACATACATATCCTGAATGAGCATTGTCTTCAAATCCCAGAGGCTGCTCCATAAATAATTCTCTATCCAGTTCTCCACACAAGAAGGCATTCTTTACATCTATTTGAAAAGTTTCCAAGATTTATTAGCTGTAAGGGCAAGTAGGACACGTATCATTGGGATCTTTGTTACTGGACTAAATATTTCATCATAGTCTAGTCCGTACGCTTGAGAAAACCCTCGTGCAACCAATTGATCCTTGAACCTTCGATTGTTCCATCAGGTCATCTTTTTTTCCTTGAAAACCCCTTGCAAGAAATTGGTCGTTCATTCTTAGGTTGTGGCACTAAGTCCCAAGTTTGATTATCTCTTAATGTTTTTTTTTCATCTATTGCTTTCTTCTAGTCTAAGCTTTGTGATGCTTCTTTATAATTTGTTGGCTCAACTACTTTGTTTTCTTCTGTTAATTTTGCATTTGCATACTTGGGATTCGACCTTCTTTTCCTAATTGACCTAGTAAAGACTGTTAAAGAACTCTTTCTTCTTCTAGCTCTTCTAATTGACTTGGTCTTTCTCCCGCAGGAGCTATATGATGCACTCTAGTTTGCCATGAACTTCTCCTTGATGACATGTCACTAATTTCTACTAACTCTTCTATTAATCTTACTTCTTCAACTGACTCTTGTGATTTGTGAAACTTAAATGGCCCTTGAACTCTTTCTTATAGCTCTTCCTTTATTGCTTAGAATAAGTTAACAAAACTGATTGTGGGGAACATCATGACGATGCCTCATCGAACACCATATTTTTAGATACATAGCATTGATTTGTTATTGGATCATAACATCTCCAACCTTTTTCTTCACTGTCATATCCCATGAATATGCATTGAATTGCCTTTGTATCAAACTTACTTCACTGGTGGTTTGGTACAAACACATAGCAAACATAACCAAAGACTCGAAAATGACTGACAATGGGTTCATATTCCACAAATTTTCAAATGGTGAGATAAATTATAGTGAAGCTTGAGGTAATCTGTTGGTAACGTGTGCTGCTATTTTCATACACTCGGCCTAAAATCTAGGTGGTACATTTTTACCATGTAGCATACTTCTACATATTTCTGCCAAGTGATGATTCTTCCTTTCAGCAATCCCATTATCTGTATGGTGCTCGGGCTACTAAACTTTCTACGAATTTATTTTCTTGTAGGTAGTTGGAAACATCTTTAGATGTGTAATCTCCCCCATATCTATACGGAGGCATACAATTCCTCTCCTTACTTCTTTTTCCACTGTTTTGTTTAACTCTTTAAATTTGATTAATGTCTCAAACTTTTCTTTCACATAGTTAACCCATACATACCTTGAATAATCGTCAATAAAAGTAATCATGTATTGAAATCTGCTAATGGATGGTTGTTTTAATCATCTAAAACCGTTAGAGTGGATCAACTCAAGTGAATGTAGGGTTTCGATTATGTGTCACACATATCAAAAATTAGAATATACACAGCAAAAAATAAAACAAAACCTAAAAAATATATAATCAAATATGTTCCATTAGATGTAGTAAAAAATGAACTTAAGATATGTACCTTACTAACTCCTTCGTTCTTTGTTGTCTTCACCTCTTTAAGTTGTTGTAAACTACAACGACCAAAGGAGGACATCTCTAATGATATCTCCACATAGAGTAGAGTCTGAAACCTCTTAGGAAGAATGGTTAGAACATACACAAAGTGCTCGCTTTAATGTATGTTCTTGACAGAATAGTTTAGGGAACAACTCTTCACATTTCTCATTAGTTTTCTTACAATACTATGCACAAAAATGAGTGAGTTTCTGCTAACTTTTGGCCTCCTCTAACCCCCATCCTGAATGAAGGAATAATGGGAATTAACTGGCCATGAATGCCATTTAATTTGGCTTGAAACATTTGCTAGAAACCTGGAAACTTTCTAGGATGACAACTATGCAACACTTGCTTTCTTTCATTCCTTTGCAATGTTTCTTACCACGATAATATCGCGATACAATCCCGAAACATTTTTCAATATCTTGGATCACTATCCAATCCCATTTTACTCATTCTTTACATTTCCAATGTGTGTGACCAATTAGGTTCTCAGTTATGTTGGCTGCTTGAATTAACACTTAAATCAAGCAATTCATGAGTGTTATCTAGCAACACATCATACCCCCAATTGATCACAAAGTCAGTGGTTTGACTACGAACCCTTCTATAGACAATGTTCCCTTGCAATTCATCTTTTCACCATCTATAACCCTTTTGGTTCAGAGCATGGTTAAAATGTCAACTCCCACTACATTGACTACGTCACATCTAACCCAAAAGATATTTGTTCTTGACCCCAAGGCTCATTACTCAATTGTATATGTCACTAAAGACTATCTTCACGACATTTCCACTCTCACCAGAGATTCCCGAGTAATGACCCCGATAAGAGGCCATAGGTATCATCTCCTTCTTTCAGTAGTAGTGAATACTTTATTGGCTAGTCAATTTCCTTCGAATACCTCAACCTGTACCTAATCACAACCATCAGGCATGTCGTAACGCTAGTCAAAATAAAATAACTAGACTACTAATATAACAATGGTAAGTCTAGGTCGATCTCACAAGGAGTGTTTAGTTAGCTTATGAAATGAAATTAATTGATGTTTAGGTAATGGGTTTGCATTTAATAATAAAATAAAATAAAATAAATATAATGAAAGCAAATTAAAGAAAACATGAGAAAAATGATAAAATTGGTGAATTCGATAGGGATCTGATTCTTTGGTTCAATCTCAACCTACACCCTAATTAATTGTAATTCATTGATTTGTTATTCTTTTATCTCTCTTAGCAATTATCGGTCTTAGATTAAAAATAAGCTCTGTTAATCCCAATTTTCCCTTAGATCGTAGTTAATCACGAAGTGCTCGTTAGTTAACCTAGCTATCAAGAAACCTAGGTTAAGCTCTCTAAGTTTATCTGGACAACCACCTTACGAATCAGAAAAATAGACCGATCTAGGTAATAATCACACAAGCTTGGATTATTTAACCTATGTTATCTCTAATGATTCGAAGCCATTAGTTGTTACACATGAATTGGGAATACAATGATTACGTATTGCATTCGATTCTAGAAATGGGTTTTCATGAAAAACGATTCAATAGAGCATTAAAATCATCTTCATTTAAATACCCAATCAATCCATACAAGATAACATAATCAATTTCTAATGAGAGAAAGAAACAACAAAATAATGAAAAAAAATACTTAACCTGGGTCGTCGTTGTCGATATCACCTCCGAACCGGTGTCAGGAACCTAGCCTTCCATGGGTCTCCCAAAGATAATGGTTCAGCTCACTCAAATAACCCTACCAAAACCCCCTTCAGTTCTTCACTGTGCAAGCTCTCTTCTTCACTGTGCTTCCCTATTCACCGATGTGACAATTAAAGATATTGGTCCATCTCCACTATTCACGTGTCAGTCTGTCCGTAGCTCTCTTATGTTTTCACTCACGCCACTCTTTGTTCTCTTCTTTTGTTTACGCCTTCTACTGTAGCTGATGTGATGATTTAATGAAGATTGACCACGCTCACTGTTAATTTAACTTAGAAACCTAAGCATGAAATGTAGCATATGTTTTGCGTTGAATGAATACGTTTGTGTTCAATGCAAAACACAAATGTATGTGTTGTGTTAAATACATATGCATTACATTTAACATAACTTTTCCCAATCGTAACTGCACTGTGTTTTGTTCATCTACTGCTCTTTGGACGTTGCCGTTTAGCTCTTTTATGTGCTGTCATTTCACTCTTTGCTTATTCATCTGTTGACACATACGTTTTGCCTTCTTCTTTGTATTTTGATTTTTTTCTTCTTATTGTCTTTTAATGTTCTTCTTCTTGCTCCATGAAGACAAGTGAAAATTAATCTTTAGAAAACGACCTAAATGTAGTGCTTTCAACTCACTTTAATTTCTTTGCTTCCAAATCGTACCTAAAATCATATATGAATTAAAGTAAGTAGCTTAAGCATTTTCGTATCACTAAGTGTAAATGATTAAATGTATCAACAATTAAACACATATCAATTTCTCCTACACGTAGCTTTTGGCCTTTCTTAGGCAAAACATCCAAATTAAGCTGAAAGACCCGAAACATTTACTCAATTCCCATATGTTCCAAGAATATATAATCACAAGCAAAGATGAGTGATTTTCAAAAATCATAATAAAATGTCAACATTTCAAGTTTTTACTCATGATCAATCAACATTCATCACCTTCAAAAACTGAGCTATCTAATGGTAGACTCAGAAAAATGTGTTTAACTAAAATATATCCACAAGTACACTCAACACCATTTATGATCATGATAATCCATAACTTTGCATATTATTTCATTTCTCTACCACTAAAATTCACATGCAAAATCATAAATCAAAGGACTTTTCAAGGTTGTAATGTGGGCAAAGGTAAGGTGAGATGTATATGGGTTAAGTAGCATGAAAGCCATCAAAATTAGTGAAGAAAAGCAACACTCATCAAAAACTGGGTACCGTCAGCTATAACAAATGCAACATTCATATTTTACAAACCCATTCAACTCTCTCATACAAACTACATGAAGGATATACCGATGAGAAGGAATCACTCATACAACTTATGCCAACAATATATTGAAATCACAAGAATGAACCTTGCAAGCCAACATCTACCTCATATTCAACATACTTAAATAACATATTCATTACAACTCTAGGAAGATGCATTAATCATGAATAACTTTGCAAAATCATATGCACTTCCTCCTTGATGAATTAATTTTAAAAAAAAATTTCTATGTTTTTCTCTTTTCTTTCTTTGTTTTCCTTTGTTTTCTTTTTTTAACATTAAAAGAAACTACATTAACATGGGAATTTCAATTACAAAACATCCCATCATCATAACAAACCCACAAATATGGACACCCCCACACTTAGAATTTTGTACATCCACAAACTCAACAATCACAAATGCTCCACTAGCTTATGGTTTGGGTAGGAAATTTGGTTAAATATAAAGCATGTAATATGTTTGATACAAAAAGAAAGGCTAATAAGGCTCAAAGGGGCTTATCAAAAAGGAAAATCATATAATGGGTAGGCTATTTAGCTAATGTAGTTCGGAAAAGCAAAAAATGCCTAATCATATCCATGTTAATCCATGTGATAAAAATGTTCTCTCGAATAGAAATTTAACGCAAAATCGGGATGTACATGTCATGAAGCTCACACATTATCAAAAGATAATGAGACAGATATGGACGTTTTAATTTAATAAGGCTCAAAATCTCACTAGCGTTGTCTACCACTAGTCACTATTCTTCTAAAGATAATGCACATCAACTAATCACAAAAACAAAAGTACATGCCAAAGTTGTTATAAAATTCTCTAGTCAATTCATTCTGCACTCATGATTAAATAATCCTAGAAGCAATCGAAAATGAGCAAATGTTTCTTTGTTTGTTTTATTATTTCTCTCATTTTGATTGAAAACTTAAAAAAAAGAAAAAATAAACCAACAAAGAAACACACATGCATAAAAAGGATAAATGCAAAAATTTAAAAGCAAAGAAATTTACTTCCCTTGGGTTGCCTCCCAAGAAGCACCTTTATTTAGGGTCATTGACTCGACTCCTGCTTCCCCTCGTGTGACAAAATTCTAATCTTCAGGTATTAAAGTTAGCACCACTTACACGCTAGGTTGTTCCGGATAGGGCCTTAGTTGATCATCATCCCTATTGAGCGTCTTCCCTATCCTCAAATTCTCAATCTCAACCGAGTTTATAAACTCTAAAAATATTTCAAACAACTATTTGCCTTTTTCTTCATCATTTAATTTCTCTAACCTACTAGTTAAAGGTAAAGAGTCAGTCTCAATAATAATTATGAACTCAATTTTTACCTCTAAGCTAAAAGATGTATCTTTTTCTGCTTAGAGCTCCTCCTCAGCTTCTTTGACACAAGCAATTTGTTGAGTGCCACACTCAAGATTCTTAAGCTCCTCTTCAATCTATAAGGTTTCCACGCTAATATCCATATGGTACTCCTCAAGTTGATATGTTTAAGTCTCTTTTCTTTGTGATGCTAGGCGGTTGATAGCTTCCATCAATTAATCCGCCTTGCTTGTCAAGTTCTGGATTCTAGAATTTGTTTCTTGTTGGAATTGCAAAGTGTTAGCAACATACACATTAACTAATTCTTCCAAGGATGTATCTAAGTCTTGAAGTGTAAAATGTGCTAGTGTGTCCAGGCAGATTAATAATGACCCTTCTTATTAATCTTATGAATAAGGATAATTTAGATACTAAAATAATTACACATGATATAAATCTCACTATCATGATCTCATTATGATTTCCTTCATGCTATGTAATGTATTAAGGACTTCATTAATTCGATTTAAGCTCATTATCAATTCATAAAGAACATGAACATCAAATTAACGAAAATTTCTTTTATTAATCATAAAGATTTGCACAATAAGTGCCAAAGTTGATTACCTTTAGAGCACTTCTCCAACAACCTCCTACTTAGACTAAATCCAATCGCCTTTGTATCTAATACCATAGGCAAGTACATAAGAATCATATCTCTTTTGTCAAAGGATCAACAATATTCTGATCAGTGGGCACTCTCTCTATCTTAACATCATTTCTACCATTGATTTCTCTAATCAAATGGTATCGCTTGAGTACATGTTTGGATTTTTGATGAGACCTTGGTTCCTTTGCTTGCACTATGGCACCATCATTGTTAGAATACAACTGTATTGGGTAAACAATGCTAGGAACCACTTCAAGTTCCATGATAAACTTCTTGATCCAAACTGTTTCATTTGCTGCTTCTAAAGCGGCAATGTACTATACTAGAGTTGTTGAATTTGCAATTGTCTTTTGTTTATAACTCTTCCATCTGACTGCTCCACTGTTCAGTGTGAAAATATATCCTGATTGGGATCTAGAGTCATCCTTGTCAGATTGGAAACTAACATCTGTAAACCCGCTTACAACAAGATCTCGTTCTCCATATAGCAAGAATACATCTTTAGTTCTTCTCAAGTACTTAAGGATATTCTTGACAACCACCCAATGACCCTTACCAGGATGCGACGGGTATCTGCTTGTAACACTTAGAGCATATGATACTGTAACACCCACATATACCCCCTAGAAGGATATTGCGAGTTCCACAAACACACAGAACACACTGAACATAAAGCATTTTGAAACATACAAAACACTTTATACTTACATTACCAGAATCTCAACAAACATACATCGTATGTAAAAATTTCCAAAAGCAACCTGAATTAAGGTTATTACAACCCATCAAAATAAAAATTCATGAGTTATAGACATCAGAT
>JAOQMS010043276.1:0-12088 GCA_027563885.1 Erythroxylum longipes
ATCTATATTGTTCATGCAATCTTTATCAATCAACCGTTATCATCATCACATTATCAGCCATTCTTAGTACCTCAAGAGGACCAAATTGTATTGTTTTTACAAGGTTATAATGTTTTATTCACCAAAACTCAATGAAGTAATAAACATAGTTACTGTTGCTTAGTGGGAGTGGACACATAGCCCATACTCCGAACCAAGTGGGGTATATTATAGTGAAAGGACAAATTGTACGGTAATTGTCTATGGAAAGGTTTATAAGTTGGATAATGAACTATTGAAGAGTTCATGTGTTAATCCACTTATATTTTGGTAAATCGACATCATGAAACCCTCATGATTTGCTTGAATTAAGATTTAATTGAAGTGCCTAAAATGATTGGGAACCTAAGGCTCACACACACACAAAATCGGATGAAAAACAAGTGTGTATGGCCTAATTTAAGCAGGCTAAGATCGTGACTCATAAGGCCACAATCGTGGTTGAACATGAGCCTATTTTAAAGATCCTGGCCACAATTGTGACAAAGGGCATAAATCTGTATATAAGTGAGTTCTTCACTTATATGCACGCTATAGAGAGTGAGAAGAGTTCTTGAGTTATCTTCATTCAATTTATGTAATTGTTGTATAAATCAACATTTATGCAAGATAAACTTGATATATCTCCTATTTGAACATCTACTTGAATTCATCAAGTGTGGTGTTCTAAAACCCTTACACATTGTTTCATTTTCCTTCTTTGTATGTTCTTGGGTGATAAAGTAAGGGTTTGGTGTGTGCAACAACCTAAACAAGGAGAAGAAACAAGAAAGGAGGTGATACATAAGGTAAAAGGTTTATATTTTGTGTTCTTTTATACATATCTATACAGGCATGTTAGATTCTACAGTTTCTAGGTTGTTATGATGTTGGAATCTTAATTCTGACACTTCTTTTACATCCGTATGCATGTGATGCATGAAAACATGGCTAACCTAACAGCTTGTATAAATTAAAAAGCTTTATAAACTTAATCTCATACATTTATTTGCTTATTTAGTATTAGATTAAACTATTTGACTTATAAATGGGTACTATATACCGTCCAATCCTTTTATCTTTGCCTCTGATTCTTCCTCTCCATCTTACCATTACTTCTTCTACTTCTTATTCTTAGTCTAATAACTTTATATGTATGTGTTATGCTAGTTGATGTAGTATGCATGAATGCTAATGCTTGAACTCCCCGTTTATGATTGCCTACGTTAATCTTGAATGATCTTGCCATCTATTAACATTTGATAAAAAATCAAAATTAGCTAAATAATGAACATATCACCTTTTTATTAGTTGTAATGAAATGTTACCTTTTTATATGTGATTCATTTTTTGCATGATCTTTGGTTATGCCATTATTATCTCAACGTTGTGCAAGTTATTCTCCTTTCACATTTGGTACATTTTTTATATTTTAGGTTATTCAAATTTCTACCTCTTTTTATCTTTTTTAGGGTGACTAGGTATTCTCCTAACTAGTGTGGTACCTCAATCATTTGACATAACTTCAAAATCTTGCTATGTCAAGTGGCTTAATTAAGAGAATAATAATATGTTTGCATATACTTGTTAGTATTGTAACATTTGTTTATGTAATCCTCCAAGTCTTAAAGAGTATGATAAATTGTAGCTCATACATAAGGACATGAAATTTATGTCAAATCTCAAGTTCTGAATATACAAGGGTCATTGCTAATTCTTATACAAATGTGTCTAATCCACACTCTACCTCATATCCATCAGACCGATCAGATCCATTCTCACTAGTTCATTCTCAAAACTAATACAAAGATTTACAAAGATTTAGTTCATAAACAAAGCACGTTTAACCCAACTTAATTGCTGATTATAGACAATTAAAAATTTTAATTAAAAATTAGATTAAAATAATGAAATTAAAAACCCTAAAATATTGTAAGTAGTTCATAAATTAACTTATTACAATATGCTAAAGTCATCAACAATTAATTCAACTCACATTTTCATTACCACTCATTAAAAGTCACATCATAAGTCGCGATCTCTTTCTTTTATGTTTCATATCACTAATATATGTTGGAACAAGGACAAAGTATAACTTGAAAATTTCTTGGTTCTAATGTCTTACTTCAGTTGTGCTCCACAAAATGATTCCTCCAAGTACTTACAAAATAAAACTATGAAAACGAAAACAAAAACCCTAAAATATTCTCAGTTTGTAAATTAACTTACCTCAATGTATTAGGATCACCAACAATGTTCTGTGTTTTAATTAAAATAAATTGAGGGTTTTCAGCATAATTTTCCCAACAACAAACAATGCAATTTGTAATGTGTTAAAAATTGGTTGTGTTGATATACAAATTTAAGTCTATGAAATTACATAATTAAAACATACAATATTTTTTAAGTCAAAAAAAGTTAAAAGAAGCAATACCCTTTAACCCTATACTTTATCTAAAAAATTGAAATCATTTTTTCAAAGAATAGACATTTCATCAAACACCTTGCATGCATCATAAACTTTTCCCAACATCACAACAAAAATTACGTCTTGTCCCTTCCATGATTAATATGTATACTTTAAAATTGTTTTTCAATCATATAATACACATATAAACGAAAGTAATGAAATACTCAAATTAACTTTCATCCATTATATGATAAACCCCTTGACAATACAGTGGAAAAATACCTCCACCGAAGCACACGATGACAGTGGCCAAAGACACGACAGAGAAACAGACAAAGAGGAGAGACAGTCAGTGAGAAGAAAAGCGCAGATAATAGTAGGAGAGAAGAAAATTAGATAAGATGCAAGTGGTGGGGGGGTGTCGGGGAGGGCGCAGAGTGTTTGTTAAATGTAAAGAAAATGACGTCATTTGGTGTTAAACCAAACGAACTCATTTTCATTTACTTTAAAATGCTGAAGTCGAAGTAGATGACGATGCCTACGTTTTGAGTTTACCGATGGAATTTACTAATGGAAAAGTGTACATCGGTAAAATTAAAAATTCCCGCTTTATCTACTGATAGGCACGTTATACCGTCGCAAAAGTCCGTCACAAATTTTGCATACCCACATAATTTACTGACGCACAAATTTCATCAGTAAACTCAAAATTTCCTGTCTTCTTTATTGACAAGCATGTTATACTGTCACAAATTTTCTTGGGACGATTTCCCATCATATTTACTGATAGAATTTCCCGACAGATGAGTTTCATCGATAAATTCAAAATTTTTGGTCTTCTTTACGAAAAGGCACATTATACTGTCCCTAAAGTCCGTCACAAATTTTGTCGGGATGATTTCCCTCTATATTTTCTGATGGATAATACTACCACCGCTAAACAAAAAATTTTCCCATCAATGTTACCGACAGAAATTAATTTTCCATTAGTAATTTATGATTATTTCTTTTCTGTCAGTAATTTTCCATCACTAATTCCTACTTTTCTTGTAATGATTATGCTAAAGTTGGTCTAAATTAACTCAAATCTTCCTAATTCATTCCTTTTCCTTTGAGGGATATAAACAGGACCTAAAATAAAATATTTCATATTAAGTATCAAAATCAATGAAAAAATTAAAGCACAAGCATAATGTTCTCAAAAATCATGCTAAAACTATAGTCTATTTAACACTTATTAATTGTCATAATTCATTCTTACTTATGATAAATGAAGATAGGCAGTAGCATAACTATTACTTGTACTAAAATTGACCAAATATAACATAACGATCCATATCATTATAAACTCTAAGAATTATGAAATCACTAGAGAACCCTAAGTAAATCTATCTACAAGTGTATAAAATCGATTATAGTAAGTAATCAAAACTAGAGCTCTCTAGAGTATCAATCCCATTAGCAGTTTAACTATAAAACTTGTTAATCCTAACAAAATGATGTAATTAAAGTAAATCAAAATTCAATATAATGCAATTAGATTAATTAACTATTGAAAGAAAAATAATTAACAAGTAGGAAAAGATCAAGATAATGAAATGCTTGGGTTTCGGGGTTTAATTGTGTGGAATTGTAATTATCACGCAAGATTGATTCTCAAGGTTGAAATAAAAATCAACCCAACGTATCTATTCCCTCTTCTGAGTCATATAGGTATATTCAACTATGTAACCACTACCTTTCAATGTGCAATTCAACCTAATTAAACTCATTAACTATGTTTAATATTTTAAGTTGTCATACTAGTCTAGGACATCTTCTTCTTTAGATTTAGAATGTTTATTCTCCTAATGCACAAATTATACTTCACTTCCTAGTCCTTCAAGCAATCCCTATATATGAATCTGTAATAGCTAGCCACAAATCCAATAATTAAAAGAAAAGAGAATAAATTCAACCAAACAGTAACAAGTCATGAATTAATAATTGGAATATCTAACTTAAATTACATCCATATCCATAATACTCAACCTAATGAAAAGAAAATAAGAAAATCAATAGTAACATAAAATAAAGTAAAGAAGAAAAGATAAGACAAGATATTCTTAATTGTTTCCAAGTTGAGGTTAATCTCTTTCCAATTCTTACTTTGGATCCTTCCTAATTGTTAAGAAACTATAAAACTATGTCAAATCACAAGGTGGTTGTTACAAGCTTAAAAAACTTCTTTAATTATAGAGTTTTTATATTAGGGTTAAATAATAAAGTCCTAAATTTGATTAAATTACATTTATATGCATCCTCAAAAGGCATGTTACAAGTCTAGCACTAGACTAGCTTCCATATTGGTGCTGATTAGCTACTAGAACTCTAATATCCCCAATCAGTATGTAATCAATGCCTAACACCAACTTGTACTCAGCATTGGTAAGCTACTACTTCTTTAGCTTTTGAACCTCACAAGAGATAGGCTTGTATCTTCTTACCTATGTTTGATGCAAGTATGACCTTTACTATTAAATTCTCAAAATTTTGACATCTTTTCTAAAACCCCAAACTTTCTTTTCATTTGTCTATAAAATTTCATTTTATACGAATGATAGATCAAGATTGACCTTGTTTTAAATTATTGTGGAGTAAATTTGATGCATTCTTAGACTAAAACATAAGGACATAAGAATCAATCATAGTTATCGATACTTAAAGTAAATCGATCCAACTTATATGTTGATATATTTAGTTGTAACATGTTACTAAGTAGATATGAAATTTCTATTGAAATTGGACAAATTTTTCTTAAGCCATTTAATTATTTTGGAGAAGAAATAATACATGTACATATGAATGAACCTTAAGTGGCAGTTATAATATACATGTAGAAATTCTTATTATTTTGGAACAAGAATGCATGAAAAGCTTGCATTGTCACATTTATGAAGGAGTAGATGTGAGGGACATAAAATTTGTTATGAGTGAGGCCAATATATGGAATGAACGTGTGTCATTTTGGTGAGACAAAAATGAAAACAACTTGTTATTTGAAGGAAACAAGAATTTTTATGATTGATACAACAAGTTAATGGCTTAATTAAACAAAGATGGTGAGAATTAAAATAGTGGACAACTATTGTAGGTAAACTTTGCAACGTTTAGATAGCCCTCTTCAACGTGTAGCATGTACAAAGATGATGGAGGAGTTGCTCCACCTTCATTCCCTGAAGTTTCAGCCCTCCTTTGGACCAAAATTATTGAAGAATAATTGCAGCTGCTCCCTTCACGCATAGTTCTTCCAAATTACTACCTTTAGGAAATAAATTCAGTATGGTGTTTAAGCTAGAAATCGTGGACACCTCCATCAATGCCAACTACATGCAGGGAAAAGATGGGTAGTACATTTCCATCTGATTTTAGGTATGTTAAACCACTCTTGTCCATCCTCTTTATCTGGTCACGTGAATGCTTAAGTTAGAAACATAAATTTCCTTATGAATTGCGTGAATGTTTAATCATGATTTGAAGAAAGTGGTAAGTTTTCCTAATTATGTTTAGTGAAATTACGTGTTAGGATTCTCGGTTTCCTTGAACAGTCCTTGTGCCTTGGCCATTACTTAGTTTATAGAATTCCAAACATAGTAATAAAAATATCTAGAAGAGACGTACACGTAATTCTAGCTGAATGATATTTAAAATTGAGATTGATTATGGTAACCTAATATTGTCCCTATGTTGAAGCAGTTTGTGAATTTCGATACATGTTTCATAATTTAGAAGTTGAAATGGCATGATTTTTAATTATATGAAAACTACAGATATAAGGGAACAAATGTATAGAAGACTTCAAAGCCAAATTTGAACGTTTGATATGTGTAAATTAAGGAACAACTGGAGGCATGGTTAAATGAAGAGAAAAACATCATGGTAAATGGAGAGGAAAATAGCTTGTATATCTGTATCTTACATGTGTTATTCAACAAGTATTAATTGGCAGCATGTAGATGCTATATATGTGGCTTAATGGTTGTTTAATGGCAGCATGTATGTTGTACATAGTTCAATGGTTCAAAGAAAGGAAAACATTAGGTATATACTATGTATGTTATTTAAATGGCAAGAAGATAGCATACATAAATAATAGAAGTTGCTTAATCGTTGAATTAAAAGAAAACAGAATTTTGAATCTTACAAAATGCTAAGAATTTGGCTAAGCCCTTTGTCATAAAATTTGTAAAATAAGGTGGTAAGTAATGGATGTACTTGGCAGGTTTTAGGAACCCTTCAGGGGTCTCCCTCATAGCTGAATAACATAATAAAGTTTTCTCGTTAGCGTAGACTCGGGACTAATAAAGGAAAAGCATCAAACACGTAAGGGTGGTTAATAATAAATGACAAATAGTGAATGTACCTTTAAACTGATTTTGTAAAGATAGTTTTTACCTTACTATGAAAAGTATGTTTATGAATAATTTCATTGGTGCTACTAATTGAATTTAAAAGTTAATCTTTATGAGATTTACATATTC
The DNA here is from genome assembly GCA_027563885.1 of Erythroxylum longipes. Taxonomy (NCBI): domain Eukaryota; kingdom Viridiplantae; phylum Streptophyta; class Magnoliopsida; order Malpighiales; family Erythroxylaceae; genus Erythroxylum; species Erythroxylum longipes. The sequence continues at coordinate 6,949 of JAOQMS010043276.1, forward strand.
TCTGATTTAGCATTAAATTGATTTTTGAATGCACTTAGAAACTAATGAGATGTACACACGCTTTGGATTGGAATTGAATTGAAATTTACATATGCTTAAATTGGCATAGAAATGGATTTTTAATATGTTTTGAATTAGTATTGAAATGAGGCACGGCTATGTACTAATTGTGGTTTAGCCTATGGTACACCTTAGATCTTTATACATATGATTATATCAATCAGAGTACGTCCTAACATGTATGGCGGTGTTTAAGGGACATTTGTCACTAACATGGGTGGTGTTATGCCTGTCAGTATGTCCTATGAGTTGCCCTCTGCACATGTGGAGTATATATTATTCTAGCACTGTTACAAGTAAGCAATGCAGAACCAGCTCCGTAATCACTGATTTATATGGAATGCTAACATCGTTATGGGTAAGCAATGCAGAACTAGCTCATAACAATCGGTGTATAGAGGTTAACCAGGAACGGGTAAGCAATGTAGAACTAGCTTTGTGGCCTTACACCTAAAGGTACCATATAGAAAAGAAAATCAGTGATAGGCTATGTTTTAAAAAGAAAGTTCATCAAAGTATTGATTGCCATTGTTGTATACTTTACAAGAAAAGTGGAACTTGAACTTTAAAAAATTTATATGTTTTGTTTTACATATGCATTAATCTTATGAAAGGAAAAGAATGTGTTTTGTAAGAACATTGGTTACTACTTAAAAAGAAAAGAAATTGTTTTCTTTTATAGAGGTTAATATTTGTATAAATATTTTTATTTGAAACCAATAATACTCACAGAACTCATTTGGCTTACCCTTTATTTTCTATTTTTAAATAAAACCTCCTAGGTGCTTTACCTCGCAATTAGTCAACTTAGTCAAGTGCTGCTGTATAGGCCATTTTTATTTTTCCTTGTACATATTTTTTAGAACTATTGCATATCTTTGAAAATGTTTTGGAAAGTACATTTGTATAAAGAATGGATGTGTATAAAGGTTTTTAAATGTAATGCATAACTTTGTTTTAGCTTTTCAAAGTTTATTGATGTAATTATTTGAGACTGCATGTGAGTGGACTTGAAGTCCACAATTTGGAGTTAAGATATTAATGTGATGAAAGATGTGTTTTGGACTTTTATAAGAACTTTGAAGTTTTTGGGATGTTAAACTATAGATGTTGTGTTGTCAAAATTTTTAATAAACTGAAAAACAGAACTCCACTGTTTACATTTTTTATTGTGAATTGAGGCATTTCCTTAACAAGTGCAATAGGCTTAGCTACACGGGAACTTTCCAGGTGACTCAGATATCAACTAGAGAGCCACCGTTGAGTGCTAAGGAGGTCGCCTAGTCATTACATGACAGGGGCCTATCATCCTTAATCTGAAATCAATTTTTCATTCCTTCCATAAAGTTGCTTTTTTATCATGTTAGCTTCCATATAAGCCTGATTTTTGCTTGATTAGACAACTATTGAGATAATTGCATTCAAATTGAGATTTTGCCTCAAATCATCATCTATGAGTGAATGAACCAAACTTAGGAAAACATTTTATGATTCACTTTACGATAGCACCTTGTACCTGAAAATCAATGTTACAATTTTGATTAGTTTGCAAACTCAGTGAGTGAACCATCATCGATGTGCTCACTCAAGTCAAAATATAAAAATCACAAGTATATAACTAAGTTCAACAAGTATATCACCACATTCAGTATCAAATCCCAGATCACATTTTATCATATTTCAATAAATACAACATGTTTACAAACATTTCATATCACCATTTCAGAACAATCCAACAATTCATCTCAATCATTCATAGGATACATGTAAAGTTATAAATATGCAAATGCACACGTGACTCCATTTCCATTTTACTTTGTTGTGACTGAGTGTTTATTTACTGTCCCATATTCGATGTGGATAATGGACTCATTTCATTTATTGTTCTGTACCCATTATGGATACCGGGCTTATTATTAATTGAGCCTGTGGCTATTTGTGAGCAATTCCTGAGCTTAAAGCTCTTTTTCACGTTGGTCACTCTGGTCGCAAATCCTTTATATAATCATGCATATCAATGTAATGGAATGCATCAAGTCACATAATATGCTATCAATACTTTTCATTCAATGTTTATGTCATTTATCACATTCTTCGGACCTAAGTCTGGCATTGAACATTCAGTTGAGTACACATTCCATATCATACAGACAATTTGAAATCACTTCCATATACAGTCCTAAATATTAAACTCCTCAGACGAACAATGTCCAGAATCATATCAACCATATAAGTAATTGTTCAATAAGTGAAAGTTTACCAAAAACCATTCAATCATAGTGAGAAACATCTAGGTTAACTTACAATATGCTCTAGAAAAACTATTGCCTTGATGATCTGGCAATGTCTAGATGTTGGCGATTAACTTGTGCGTCTATAGTCATGCAATACATACATAGTTCACAAATCACTAACTTGTTTAATCATATGAATATTCAGTCATGCACATGTATAAGTGTCATGTTCAATGCATGCTCAATTGACTTTTCGGGTATGTATTCTGATACATAGACCTTAACTATTCAATTTGTGCTTATACATCATACACCTTAAGACCATTCAAAAATTATATTTTGTATAGTATCATTTTGCAATCAGGTTTGTACCTTTAAGTTAGCATGATTCACTCCAAATTCGTCAGCCATGCTTTACATTTATCCTTGAACACTTTCATTATCAAAAGGCCTCTTATAGCACACACACAATTGTAACTTTAAATCTGGAATTTTAGCAAGCTAGATCTATACATTCACCAAACTTTTTCCAGCAATATATATTCATACATTTACCCAATTCTCATTTATAATTACCCCTTGTTCTTCAATGCTCATTCATCCATACCTTACACACATTAATCAAGTCCTTAAGATCATGTTTGCGTTAAAACAACTCATTTATTCCTTTAACAAATTATAATTTCCATATTTGAACTCAACCATATCAAAACAATCTATTCTTTAGGTTAAGACATCAATTAACTACATAAACTTATCAAGCTCTCAACCAATTAATCAAGCAAACAATTCCAAATATAAAATTTTAAAGTGAAATTTTTTAGCTGGTTCGACATGTACATAAGGATGAAATTAAAATTCCAGAATTTGTCATCAATGTCACTAATGTGTGTAACTTTACTACCTCACAAATTTTACAAGCTTAGGGACATCACTAACACTCGAAATTTTCCAGATTTCATGTCCTTTAAGTTTATTTCATATCAGGTTAATTTAACTTCCATATTGGTTACACTAAGGCTTACAAAATTCTGCTCACTTATGTCATTAATAGTCACTTTTTATGAACACACCTACAACTCTAATTTTCTAGATTCAAGAACACTTCAATAACACCTATCTTTACGATGAATCAACCTTCATTTATACTTCAAAACTCAACCCAAGTTATTCATTTAACAGTCTATAACCTACTATTTTCATGCAACAATAACAAAATAGAAAAGTAACCAATTTATCTATCACATTCCAACACAACATCTTCATCAATGCCACATGCTTTCCATCCAAATTCAATTATCATAAAATTTCTATTTCAACATGCCACAAAGATAAGAATTTCACTTACTTATTTAGCTCAAGTTTTATCTAAATGATTAAGCTAACTTAGCTCTCCATACTTGCAAAATCATCCAAGTATAATATGGAACTAAAATGATTTCAGCAAAGGCAAAATGATGATAGCAGATTATAGCTATCTTTGAGTAGATTTTTGTATGGATCTTAAAGTCACTATGAATGAAATTGAAACAAAATTCAGAAGTTGTGAGGGTGTGTAAGTGTTTTAGTGGTGAGAGTAAAGGAAAGAAGAAGAATGAACACAATATAAACTATCCCTATAGTAGCTTAACTCAATAGGTGCTAGGTGTCACTACTATATAATGACATTTGTCACCTATGCATGTAAGTCACTGGTCCTCTCCATAAGCTGAATTTGTCATAATTATGCTAGACCATTTGTCACTCAATCATTTCTCCCATTTTTCACTTAATTTCCTACGCCATTTGTCCCTTAATTTTCCATGCCAAATGTTACTCTTTTTATAAGCCATATGGGCTTAGTCATCTTAAATTTCCATGTGTCAACTTATCTTGCCACTTGATATTTTTCCTAGACTAAATGTACATTTTAATTTATCAATTTTCCAATTGTAACAATTAATTCTAAATTTAATTCTTGTAGTCCATCAAACCAAAATTCAAGACATAAGCAATACACAATCAAATTATAATCAATTTAAACCTTTCATATCCCGGAATATGTCAATTGAGTGCAATTTTCCTAAATCCACATTTATTTATATATATGTTGATATTATGTATGCAAATGAAATCATATCCCAAATGTACCAATTCTTTCAAATATATTACGATTCATGTGACTACCACTCTAATCCCTCAATAGGTTAGGAAACCGACTATTACAATTCTCCCCCTTAAGAAATTCATCCTCGAACTTCTTACCTGATTGATCAAATAGATGGGAGTACTGATTCCTCATTTTCTCCTCAGTCTCCCATATAGCTTCCTCTCTCGAATGATTCCTCCAAATAACTTTAACCAATGGAATCACTCAATTTCTTAATTTTTTAGTCTGATATCGAACTATTTTGACTTGTTCCTCCATATAATTTAAATTAGTTACAATTTCAACTTCCAGTGTCGGTAATATATGTGTCGGATCTGACTGATATCTCCTAAGCATACTAACATGGAACACATTATGAATCTGAGCCATCTCTACTGGTAATGCTAACTTGTAAGCCAATGGTCCAACTATTTCAGCAATCTCATAAGGACTAATGTATCTATGGCTTAACTTTCCCTTTTTACCGAACCTTAGCACTCCTCGCCAGGGTTATACACTCAAAAACACCCTTTCTCCTACTTAATACTCCATATCTGTAACATCCCGTTCCTATGTAACGGGTTAAACCCTAGAAACAGGTACAAGTGAGGTCAATCAGTGAAAGTAGGAAAACACATCTGATGCTCATGCATTTGTGAACAGTGATATGTGCACATGAAAAATGTCTGTACATGCATTCATGACATTCTTCCCGGTA
>JAOQMS010043277.1:0-12086 GCA_027563885.1 Erythroxylum longipes
ATAAGTTAGAGATGAAATGGAGGTGAAAATGATGAGGAAATTGAAGTAGGAATGATAGGATATGCATGAGGGTTGTTGATGTGATTGAAGAGCTAGAAATCGTGAATTTGACCTGTAAAGGTCCGTTAGGCGAACTTGATGTCCGTTGGGTAGACCTTCTCGGGTATTCCAGTGTTTCTACTCAGTTCATGTCCCTTTGAAGGGACATATGTCCGCTAAGCAGACCTTCTTGGGTATTCCAGTGTTTCTGCTCAGTTCATGTCCCTTTGGAGGGACATATGTCCGCTAAGCGGACCTTCTTGGGTTTGTTTGCGTCCCAGCTCAGTTTATGTTCGTTTGAAGGGACATATGTCTGCTAGGCGGACCTTCTCGGGACAGTTTTATAAATGTGCAAATTTTGACCCTCTAGATGACAAAATCTCTCTTTGAGGTCTTCAGGGAAGTTATAGAACTAGAAGTCCTCTTCGAAACCGTATTTGAATGGTCTAAATCCAACATCTCTATCAAAAGTTATGCCAATCGTTTCATAATGAACTAGAGACATGGAGCTACAATTGTTCTAAAGAAGTCAATTTGTGATTCCGCTGCCGGAATTGGTTTTGGCTAGAGAGATCCCATGGAAACAACCTTATAGGATAATACGTTCACGTTTTTAATATTCCGAATAGTTGGGCTCCGGGAACAGGGATCAACAACATTTGATCACTTATTTTGTAGTTCACATTCAGAGCAGTCAAACAGTTCATTTCGATCATTTAAAACGTGCATATCAATTATATATACAATGTACATGAGACTCACTTCCAAGTGTTATTGCTGTGACTGAGTGCCTATAACTATCTCGTATCTATTGTAGATACCGGGCTCATTAATAACTATCCCTTATCCGTTAGGGATGCAGGGCTCATTATATATAATAAGCCAGAGGCTCTTACATCATTCTAAGCTTTAAGCTCTTTTTCACTTTCTGAGCTTCAAGCTCTTTTTCGGTGGCTACTCTAGTCACAATAGCTTTATCTTTTCATGCTTCATGTAATGAAATGCATTACATTCACATATATTCAATCAATCGTTTGATTTCAATTTCAAATTCACATTCACATTTATCATCGAACTTGGGTCCGACATTCAACAATAATGTTGAGAATCTCACATTCACATTCACATTTTTCATTAGATCGATGTCTAGCATTCAAAAATAATGTTAAGTATCAATTATTCAATCAAGTTCATATACAATGAACACTTCCAATATATTATTCATTCATCAAACGCCTTGGACGTTCAATGTCTGGAATCAACACATTCACATCACATAATAATGCAATACAAAAATTTAAACAGAACAATCAATTAAGAGGAGACCATCTAGGTTGACTCATAGTACGCTCCAGATGAGCATTAGCTTCTATGATTCGGAAATGTTTGGATCCTAACTTTCAACCCTGTGTATCAACTTCATGCAGTACACATAATTGAACATCACATAAACATTCAGTTATACACACACATATATATGTGTGTGTGTAATGTATAATGCATGCTCATATTAACTATTGTGATTATATTTCCTTAATTCACATCTCATAATCATTCATACTTTATAACTCTTATATGCCTAATTTGAACTTAGGTTTACAACTCAATTATATAAGATTATTCTAAGTTCATCACTCAATCATTCACTAAAGTTATTCTAGCATTATAAGATCACATAATATCCAATTTCTCATTCATCTTTACTTAATACTCATCATTCATCTCCTTTGAATCTCATTAGCATTCATAAGATCACTTTCATTCATTTCACATTGGCATTCTCACAATTTCATTGGATCTATGACCATTAGGTGGACCTTAGTTCGTAGGGCAGAAATATACCTATATATACTATCTTTCAGAGCAATTTCAGTCCAAATGGCCAGTAAATGTCCATTAGGCGTACTTCATGTCTGTTGGGTAGACATTCTCAAGTTTTCCAGCTTTCTAGCTCCGCTTATGTCCATTTTGAGGGACATTATGTCTGCTAGGTGGACATTCACTGGATGCTTACAAAAATGTGAAATTTTGACCTTTTAGATAGCAAAATATCTTCTTGGAGTCTTCACAAAAGTTGTAGAACTTGGAGTCTTCTTAGAAATCATACATAAATGAGCTTAATCTAACATCCACATAGGAAGTTATGCCTCTTGCCCCAAAATCTATCCATTTACTTAATCCTATTAATCTCAATCTATTTCCTTAATTATAACCTCAATTATCACCCTATGCAATCACACAGTTAATAACTAATTCAAGCATTATACTAGGTTCATTTCAAACTTCATTCAAGCATAAATTTATCATAGGAAAGTATCTTATCAATTTTTGTCTCAAACATCACATAAAAGAAACATATTTCATGTAAAGTCATTCCCATTTTCCAACTTTTTCAACTCTGTTTTCAGATCTATTTTGTATGACCATTATGACCTAGAAAATGAGGTATTTAGGCAACGCTTTCTTCTAAATCAATGTTCCTATAAGTCTTAAGTTTCTAAAGACATATAATTTATGCAGTTTGGTTTAGTATTCTACGAGTTATACTAAAAATACTAAAGACTGTTCTCAAACTGCAACAACACCCAGTACTTAACTTGAAGCCAAATTTCAAAACTTGTAAGGATAGAATTCAAATTCAATTTCTTCACGAATATTGTATCCATATGTCTCTAGTTTAATCTTAATAAAAAATAATCCCATTTGGATATATATAGATCAAGGTATGGCCAAAATACAGAAGCCTATTCAGTGAAAACACTCCATCTAACATATTCCAACACATATTTGACTTCATTTTCATCCTAGTTCATCTCTTTTGCTTAGTCTATCATTTCTAACTTATTTCCTCATTATTTCCCCTTCATTCTCACTCACATTAGGTCAATATAATTTATAACCAAATCATAATCTATGTTTGATCATCAACCCAAAAATAGAACATTCATCTTATAAACATTCATCATAAATTTTTGCACATGTTCAACTCCCTTTATTAGCTTCATTTCATCTCTAGCTTGTCACACTAATTCTTCCCATTTCAAGAAACCATAGTACACTTTTTGATTAGCTTCAAACTCATTTTAACTCATCTCTATAACACCCAAAGCCACCCATGTTAATACAAGGAAAACAGAACATAAAAACATTCATTCATCTATCAAATTTTTTGCACTTTTTCTACACCATTATAGAGATCATTCTATCTCTAATCATCACTACACCATCCTATGAATCATTAATCATCATATATGTAAAAACAAGACATGAACATATTCAAGTTTCTCATTTACGTTACAGCATATATAGACATACCCATTTTATAATCATTCAACCTCTAACTATCTTTATACATGTTTCTTTCTACAAATCATAGAGAACCATATGCTACTTACTTAATTTAGCCTTAAAATCTTCAAATCACACTCAACCCTAGCTTCCAAGCATCAATCGATCATCATCATCAGGGAGGTTGGGAGGATTAGGTTTTCTAGTGGCAAGATGATGAGGACACAAAAATGGAAGTAATAATTGTAAGATGAGAGCTAGGTTCAACGTTAATGGAGGTTGGTGAGAAAAATCATGAAGTGAAGAAGAGAAGAGATGGAGAAGGTCACAAAGAGAAGAAGAAAGCAAGAATGAAAAATAAACCAAATGGTCTCTCATGTTAAAAGAATCGTGTGGGATGAGTGGTGAGTGGTAGTGCCACTTGTCACTGCCACTTGTCACCTCCCTATGGTCCCATTTGGATCCTTTTTTAATAACTAGTCTATATGCCTCCAATTTATACTCCAATTGTCTCCCAATATTCAATAATACTTCTCATTTAATCCTAATGTCACTTATCAAAATTGCTAATGCCATTTGACACTTATTTCTACTGCTATTTATTATTTATCTTGCCACTTGGCATTTTTCCTAGTCCAAAAATACCCAAAATCTTAAAAAATTCTCAAATTTCACCAAAAATTATAAATCAATAATTTAATGCACCATCTCAATTTTCAAGTCAAAATATTCGCTATCCATAACATAATCACATTAAAACAATCATTTATACCCGAAAAATGTCAAATGAGTGCATAAACAATCATTGCAATGTGTACAAAAATCAATTCACGCATATGTGTATGCTACTATTATGCATGAGTATGAAATGCAATTTTTTTCTAATCTCTCATTACCATTTCTTGTTTACAAAAATCTAGGGTTCTAACCCCTAGTATGGAAACGGGATGTTACATTTTGTCAGTAATCTATATCCTCAAAGCACCATGTATAGTTGCTTTCAAGTGAACAATTGACTTGGTCTCTCTTTGGGTGGCTAAAGTGTGAAACTACAACACATGAAGGTATGCATCTCCTCATCTATAAATTACAATTTCCATAAAAATACTCTATAAGGAGGGCTTGATTTTTGCTTAACATCTGACTAGATTGCCATAGGTATAGTTCTCTAAGTTCAGGTCCTTGTGTATTAATAGAAAGAAATTTAAGAAGATTATATCAGTAATTTTTAATTGGATAATTATTAATTACATAATTTTATAGAATTAAGGTTTCAAATTTGATTTAGATTAAAGATAATAAAGAATTCCATATAAAGGATTTGGTTCAATGGGTTAAAGCATTGTGAGGAAAATGAACCCTAATCAGTGTGGGCTAGTTATTTATTGGGCCTGTGACAGGGTGACCCAATAAAGTTACTATAAATAACTACTAAGGTCTTTTGTTGCCTACTTAAGTAAGTTCGCAAACATTTAATTTCTCTGATTAGTTAAGAAGCCCATATATTAAGAATGTTGTAGAAAGACATTAACAGCATAAGGATATATAACTTTCGTAAAAGTTGATTTGAAAGTTTCAAGAGCCTATTCATACATTGAGGAGCTTGTTTAAGTGATTAGTAGCTTGCTCATCATTCAATGGATAGTAAAATATATATATTTTCCATATTTTCTCTATTAATACAAGTCCACGATTGATCATGGATCCATATTTAAAGTTTGTATTATAACTAACATGTGATATCAGGGTGGCTCCATTGTTGTCAGAATTTCAACAGATATTTTCAAATTTCTCTATAAGGAAATAGTAGAAATTAATATGCTTTTTTATATAAATTGCATATTTATTTTTTTAAATTGATTCTGAATAAGTGTTGCTAGGAAAAATGGATCAAAATAGACTTTAGGTTGATTTTTCAACGAAATTCTTTGTATCTATTTTGGATTTTAAAAAAGGTGAGAGTTTTGTAATTAAAAATTAGGTCTTAAAGTTATCTTTTAATGCAAAATATACTGGTACTATCTTCTTATCATATTGCTTATATAAAATGTATCTTGCCCCTAATAAGATATACGTTTCTTTATATATTGTCAAACAAGTTACGAAAAAGAGACACCCAAAGAAAGAGAAGTCATACATGTCATGGAAAAAAAGGTTAGGTCATATTTCCAATGATATATTTGAGAGAATGGTTAAGAATAACATTCTCCCAACTCTATATTTTGATGATCAAGATACATATGTTAATTGTTGCAGGGGTACTTTGACTAAAGTAAAGAAAAAGAGGTCAACTCATACTTTTGGCTTATTAGAACTCATACATATGAACATATGTAAACCTTATAAAGTGATATTGTGTAATTCAAGATATTTTTTGACATTTATTAATGACTATTCCCGTTATAGATATATTTTTTTGCTTAAAATAAAGTCTAAAGTTCTTAAAAACTTAAAAATCATTAAGACTAAAGTTAAGAACAATTGGTAACGTCAATTAAGATTATCACATATGACCGTGGAGGTGAATATTATGGAAGACATAGGATTTCAAGAGAAGAAAAAGGTTTGTTTTTCAAATATGTAGAATCTTATGGAATAATAGCTCAGTTTATTATGCCATGTAGTCTTAAGCAAAACAGTATGGCTGAAAGGTGGAATTGTATCTTAAAGGACATAATGAGGTCAATAAAAAGCAAGATCAATTATTCACCCTATATATATATATACTTAATAAAGTCCCAAACAAATCAAATTCAAAAGCACATTTTGAAATATGGAAGGAGTGGAAGCCTAGCCTCACTCATCTTCGTGTATGGGGTTACCACTAAGGTACGTTTGTATAATTCTTACAAAGATAGATTTCATTCTTATTCTAATTTTTATTTTATTAGATATCTTGACCACTCTAAGTGATACAGATTTTACTATAGAGATGGAAGATCTAGAATAGTGGAATCACAAACAATGAAGTTTTTGGAGCATTTGTGATGAGGGTAGTCCATCTCATCATCATGAGGGTGTTCATTCTCACCCTTTAGATGATAGAAGGGTGGATAATACAGTTATTTCATATCCATCACTCACACAGTCAGAACTAGATCAAGGTCTCAGTACCATACCAGTACAGGGACATAAATCCATACCTATACAAACTAAGGTTCCTAAGGTACAAGAACATACTGAACTAGTTCAATTAAAAAGATCCACTAGAGTGAGATGACCTACTATCATCCAATTACATAGTCTATTTAGGTGAACAAGACTATGGTATTGGAAATGTAGTAGATCTAATTTATTTTATAGAAGTTATATCTAGCCTCATATGGATTTGTGATAGGGTGCAATGAGGGATGAGATGCAATTTGTGAAGTATAGTAAGATATAGGAGCATGTGGATTTTCCTCATAACTATAACCCTATTGATATATGCTTAATTGATTATTACATTTATCCCACAACATTTAGTGATTAATGCTATAAAATGTTAAAGAAACTCATTTTGGTTCATATTTGGTTTTAGGTACAATTCGGAAGCATAAGAGCCAAAGTGAGTTAAAAGAATATTCTTTAAGCCATCCTCTTGGTGTTCACACTTAATTATCATTGTGGAACAAGAAGGTGAAGGATTAGGGTGAAGACAAGAAAATCAAGGAACTGAAGCTTTCAAGAGGATATGGAAGATACACAGCTCTGTAGATACTTACACAGTAGTGCATAAATTCAGAAGAACATTGTGTTTCCAACAGTATATCTTCATGATTTCCAAATTTTTTCAATTTATATGGTTTGATACACGGTATTTTATCAAACTATGTATCTCCTTAGAACCCTAATTTTTAATATAAAATGACATTTAAATAGTTGAAGAGTGATGGATCGGTTTTGAAGTAAAAGGGGCGACATAACTCCTACTTTTTGGAGCCCATAGAGGGTTAAACTTTCCTATTCCAGTTCCAAGGTGAAATCGAAGCCAAAGACACGTTTTGGGAATCTCTCCATTGTGTATTATGTTCTTTCTCTCTTAGGGATTGTTTATGTTATCCCATGTTTATTGAATTGGGTGTTATGTAAGAATGATCTTAATGCTCTATTAAATTGTTTTTATGTAAACCTATTACTAGAATCTTAAATATAATACATAATAGTTATGTTTAGATTCATTTGTGGCAACTAATGGTGTCAAATCATTAGGGATAATGTAACCTTGGTTAAATGACCCCAGTTTATGTGGTTACTACCTTGATTAATTTGTTTTCCTAACTCGTAATATGGCTATCCTAGTAAATTTAGAGACCTTGTTCTAGGCTGTTCGATAGCTAGGTTTAGTTAAAGAGCTTGTTTTAACTAAACATGACCTAATGGAAAACTGGGATTAACATAGCTTGTTGTTAACCTATGATTAATAGTTGCTAAGAGAGGTATAAGAATAATAAGACATTGAAGTTTGCTTTTTCGTGTGTAGGTCGAGATTTAACTGAGGATCATATTCCAAATCCATTCATCGCTTTTATCACTTTTTGATTGTTTTCTTTAATTGCTTCGGTAGTTTAAGTATATGTTATTTTCTTATTCGAAAACCCAACAAAAAACCCCCTAACCTAATATTCATTACAAAATATTTACACACACTCTCTATGGGATCGACCTAGACTTATCACTAGCTATGGTTTTAAGTTTAGTTATTTTGTCTAGTGTTACGACACGTAACCAATTTTGGCATCGTTATCAGGGAGTATGGAGCGCTTGTTCTAGGTTGTTCGATAGCTAAGTTTAGTTAAAGAGCTTATTTTAACTAAACACGACCTAAGGGAAAATCGGGGTTAACATAGCTTGTTGTTAACCTATGATTAATAGTTGCTAGGAGAGGCATAAGAATAACAAGACATTGAAGTATGCTTTTTTGTGTGTAGGTTTAGATTTAACTGAGGACCATACTTCAAATCCATTCATCACTTTTATCACTTTTTGATTATTTCTTTAATTTGCTTCGTTATTTTAAGTACATGTTATTTTGTTATTCGAAAACCAAACCAAAAACTCCCTAACCTAAACACTGATTCTTTTCATTATAAAAGCTTTACGCACACTCTCTATAGGATCGACCTAGATTGATCACTAACTATGGTTTTAAGTCTAGTTATTTTGTATAATGTTACGACACGTTACCAATTTTAGCGTCGTTGTCGGGGAGTACGGAGATTTAGTTTATTCTTTTGATTTCAATTGGTGTTTTGTGTATATAAATGTTTCTTTTAGTTATTTCTTAATCTTTAAATGCTTGTTAGTTTTGGTGTATAGTAGTAATAAGATCTCCGTATAGAGAAACTCTACAATTTGATCCAGAAATCAAAACGACATTGCGGAGGTTACGTACTGAAACCAGAAAAACTCAGGGAATATAACAAGGAATTGAACTTGAGGAAGCCATAGCCAATCCAAGAACTTTAAAAGGGTTAGCTGCTCCAAATTTGACTCAAAGGCCTTTATGCATCACTTTTCCAAATTTTGCTGAAAATGTTACTTTTGAGCTTAAATATGGCTTAATCCATCTTTTGCCCAACTTTCATGGTTTTGTAGGTAAGAAAGCTCATAAGCATCTTAAGGAGCTCGATGTGGTATGTCTTAATGTGAAACCTCAAGAGGTGACAAAAGAGCATATTATATTGAGAGGTTTCCCATTCTCATTTAAGGATGCGACAAAAAACTGACTTTTTGATCTAACCTTAGGAGCATTAACACATGGATTTAGATGAAGAGGTTATTTTTGGAAAAATATTTTCCAATATCGAAAACAACATTATGAGAAAGGAAATCTATGGGATAAAGCAACACAATGGCTAGTCCTTTTACGAGTACTAGGAATGCTTCAAGAAGTTGTGCGCTAGTTGTCCACGCCACAACATTCCAGAGTAACTTCTTATCTAGTATTTCTATGAATTTTTGCTACCTATGGCGAGGAGTTTTGTCACGACCTAGAACCACATCAGGCCATGACAACCGCCACATACCCGAGCTAAGAATACTCATAGTACCCTTAACCCGACTATACAAGGCTAACTGAATATCTTAAAAACAACATTTGGACAGAACAAAAAGGTTCCCACATAAGTCATTTACAAACCATAAGATAGTCAAGAGTTAATCTACAAAATTATAAAACATATCAACATAATCATGAGCCACTATACAATAAAAGTACAAAACAGAGACTAACCACGTGCGGTAATATCTCAAAAATGTCGAAGACTGCTCAATCCACTCAGAACTTCAAACTACAAATTAACCTACATGTCAGGCCCATGACAACCACCTTATACCCGGGCTAAGAAGAATCACAATACCCTTAACCCGACTATGCAAGGCTAACTGAATATCTTAAAAAAAACATTTGGACAGCACAAAAAGGTTCCCACATAAGTCATTTACAAACCATAAGATAGTCAAGAGTTAATTTACAAAATTATAAAGCATAACAACATAATCATGAGATACTATACAATAAAAGTACAAAACAGAGACTACATGCATGCGGTAATACCCCAAAAATGTCAAAGACTGCACAATCCACTCAGAACTTCAAACTGACAAATTAACCTGCATTGTTAGGAAGCGGAGGGGGTGAATATGTACTCAGTGAGTAGAAGAAACATATATCACATATAGAACCTGGTACACACCAAAACGGTCTAAATAACCTAAAAACAATTTTATACATCTAATATGCACATAACCACCTATAAAGTGAATATGCATGACATAAAAATACATAGACCTAGTCTATGACTCATGCAATACTAGTTAGGAATTACATAGACTTAGCCTATTAATCACTCACAATGAACATAGGTTCCAGTTCCAGCACACATGCACAGAAAAGCATCACAAGTAAAAATCAAATCTCGTCATGAAGCTAAATTTCATAACAAGCCAAATAATTATGTGTGTCACCACTAGTCAGCCAAACTAGCGTGCATACCCACCGAATCCTGGTGTTGGGTCGACTTTCATCTGTGGTGAGTCCAGAATAAGGTCGACAAAAGAGTCATGACCCTAAGTGATGACCTTATCGGTGACTAGACCTTTAGATGTGCAATCACCTACGAGTCCTGTAGAATGGTGTCGTTATAAGGACTCGACTTTTATGTACCAGCGTCAAGGGTATGGGGGTCGCTTAATCTGTTGTACCCAGCACATGATTGGCTAATCGTTTCCTCACCAATCATCAAAAATCATATGCAAATATTGAATACTAAAATCAAGTAAGGCACTATGCCTTTATTTATCGGTCCAACCGATAAAATGGAACCATGCCAAGGCTCTAAGCCAAAAGAGAATACATGCCTGCAGTATACATGACTCAGTTAAGCATATGTAAGTTTCAAAACATTTTTCATGCATTGAAAATTATCTTTTGCAGTCTAGTGAAAAGTTATTCAAAACTGTAGTAAGAAAATCAAACATTATCCTTTGCCCTTCAATTGTTGAAAACAATATCATTTCTTAAAATATGAAATAAAAACATCGGTTTCACTCTAAGTGCAAATATTTATTCAAAACAATGTCATTTATTAAATACATAAGTATACTAGCATTTATTTGAAAATCAATTCTACTATGCATTACTTAGGTTCAAAATTCACATACAAGTCATCATGCATGTCTTGGGATGTCCTAATCCAATTTGAGAGATATGTTTTCCCTAACTCACCTCAAAAGAAGGTGTACAATCCTTTAACTTCAACAATCCTCTGTATGAACTCCTTGATCCACAGCTCCCAAGCCTTTATACGTACAAATGTAATGTACTTACTACTCAAACATATAACTCATATTTATACACCATCACATAACTGTATAAAACTCAACCCTTATTATTCACATAAGCTTTCTTTTGCATTTTCTAAGGCATTTAATGCCTTGATCCAATACTTACACATTTCAAAGCATATTTAAGCACATTTTTATCCATGCAGATTAGGCCAATACTCATTAATCTAAGCAATAATTCAAGTTTACTCTAAGTAAACATGAAAGCCTCTTTCCAATGCATACTATCAAAATCCTTAAATCCTAGGCCAAGTTCACTTAGGCATTTTATCAAACACCTAAAGGCATAAACTTGAAAGCCTCCTTCTAATGTATTTCTTCCTAATTTTTCATCATCAATTCACATTATACATACACAATTAACATCATAGAGTTCATTTAAACCATCAATTTAAAAAGATATTCAAAATTTCACCAACTTTCTCTAAAGAGAGACCATTTCAATTTTGGCTTAAAGAAACTTCTCCATGACTCCTTTCATTCATATAAACCATGTTTCATGTATATTTAAGCATGGAGAACAACATATATTAACACCAAACTCAAAATGATAATGTAGAGAGAGATGAGACAAAATTTACCTAAATTTTCCTTTAATGATATTTTCAAATCCTTTGAGAATTTCTCAAATATAATGATAGATTTGAGTTCCTTGACCCCAAATTAACTTAGACCACCTTGGTTTGGGTTGAAGAATCAAAACCTTGGTTAAATTTTGGTGAGGGCTGAAACTTCCTCTTTTCCTCCTCTCTTCTGCTTTCTTCTCCTTTCTTTTAACTAAAACAAAGTGGTTTAATGCCAAATAAAGGGGGTGCACAACCATAAGGTGAAGAATGGTCTAGAATTTGACTCTTCTTTGACCAAACATGGCGAATTTACCTTTTTGCCCTTAGTTTATGTGAAATTACCATTATACCCTCCAAACTTTCCTA
>JAOQMS010043278.1:0-12085 GCA_027563885.1 Erythroxylum longipes
AAGCCTATTTTTCAAAATTCCCATTTATTCACAATTATACCGGGAAAATGTCATGAATGCATGTACAGTTATTTTTCTTGTGCAAAAATCACTGTTCACAACTGCATGAGCATGAGATGTGTTTTCCTAATTTCTTCGATTGATCTCACGTGTACCCGTTTCTATGGTTCAACCCATTATATGGAAACGGGATGTTACAGAGAATTTATGGGATCCTATGTATTTCCTATTATTGACGAGACTATGCAGAAGCTAAAAAAGTGACAAAGTTCTTCTATAATCATGCATGATTATTAAATTTAATGAGAAAGGAATTTACCAATGGTATGAATTTGAGCTGTCTTGCTGTGACAAGGTTTGTAACAAATTTCTTATTACTTTAGTGTTTTGTTACAATGAAGAAATAATTAAGACACATGTTTACAAGAGATAAGTGGATTGCACCTCAGCATGCTAGGTTTAATGCTGGAGTTGAGGTTTGTAAAATTATACTGGAAGATATAAAATTTTGCTTAATGCTAATTTATTATTCGAGTTTGTGAGTCTTTGGTGAGGGTGCTTCGCTTGGCTGATAGTGAAGAAAAGTCAATAATGACTTTTTTTAATGTCATGGAGAGAACGATGGAAGCAATCAAGGCCAATCTAAAACATAGGCCTTCTTGGTACACACCATATGTTTCAATCATTAATGAGAGAAGAGAAAGACAACTTTCTTCTCCGTTGTTTACAACTGGGGCATTTTTGAATCCTAATGTCTATTTTAGACTGGATCTTACTAAGCAAGCTGAAGTTAATAGAGGAATGCTTTTAATAATTACAAAAATTGTTAGCAATGACGCGATGCAAGATCTCTTAAGCTCACAAAATGAGCTTTATTAGTTATCTTATAGGGATTTTGTAATGTCGATTGCTATTTGACAAAGAGGAAAACTTTCTTTAGGTATTAGCTGTTTCTTTTTTCTTATTTGTTGAAAATTAATTATCACTTTATTTTATTTATAATGCTACTTTTGTTATCTTACGACTTACAGCTTCTTAGTGGAATCAATTCAAAAATGGTGTTTTAGAATTGAAAAAGGTTTGCAATTCAGATTTTAAGTCAATGTGTGAGTGTAACAGGTTGCAAACGAAACTGGAGCACATTTGAATCTATCTACTCCAAGAAAATGAATAGATTGGAGCATAAGAGGTTAAATGACTTGGTTTTTGTTCGTTACAATTTAAAGCTTCGGGAAAGGTATGTTATTATCATTATTAATTTTGATATAATTTCTTATAATTTTCTAGTAATTAAAATTTATTGTTAACCAGGAGTCTTAATAGCACAAGCAGTTCAACTGATCCGATTTTCTTTGATAATATTGATCTTTTGGTGGATTAGGTTTTTGAAGAACCGAATTTGGTAGATGTCAATAACTTAGAAGATAATCTTGGTTGGGAAAGCATTAACATGTTATTTGGTGCATTAAATTTGAATGATAATGATGATGAAGCTCCTCTTAATGATGATGATTTTGTACCAAATGATAACTGAAGTCAGTGCAGTTATGGATATCCTCTCGTAGACGGTTGAATTTCGTTTCATCGTTCCAAGATTTTGTTTTTCTTCTCCTTTTAATTTGCTTATATTTAATGTTTATGTTAAATTCTATATATGAAATGTAATTGCAAATATTTTTGTTTCAGGCTTAACTTTTACTTAATTGTTTCCTCATCACGAACTCTTGTTGTAAATTGTAGTAGTTTGAGAGTTAAGGATATTTATTGCTCTTTTTATTGGATATTTTGATGTACTTATTATTTATTATATGATGAAACTGTGTTATTGTAATATTTTAAATATTTTATATTATTCTCAATTTTATATTTGTATGATGATGATTGTTTTTTATCATACTAATTGTGGTTATTATTTATATGTTAAATATTGCAAAATTATTATTATTTTATATTAATTGTGATTATTATTTATTATTATGATTTTTGGAGACATGGTTGATGTAAACTTATAAAGTATATAGTACAACTGTGCAATATACCAATGGACTATTTTGCAAATTTAAAAAAATTTAGGGACTTTTATAAATTTAAAAATTACCTGAAGCGGTATCCGGTATTGATCGACACTGATATAGTATTGTACCAGAACCTAATCCGACACCAAGTCTGATACGGTATTCGCAACTTTGGTTTTATAGCACCCACCCCAAAATTTCTTATACTTGGTGGTGACCTTTAGTGATCAATGGATCTTACTTATGATAAAAGGGGGCAGTTTTGGCCCATTTTTATTCTTATTTTATATGTTTTATTGCATTGAAATTAAATTTATTTTTAATGAAAGTGAACTAAAATGATTATATATGAGAAATTCAGTTTTATGTAATTAACATAATTGTTTAATGGAAATAATTTTCTTAATGAATTTATATATGAAATGTAAATAAAATGATGTAATGAATAAGATGAAGCTAAATTTATTTTTAAAGAAAGTGAACAAAAAAAGATTGTATATGAAAAATGCACTATTCATTTAATTATTATAATCGTTTATGGAAAAATGAGTTTTAATGAAAGTATATGCTAAACATAAAATTTAGAATTAAATAATTTAAGATCAAACTTCTTTTTAAAGAAAATAACTAAAAAGATTATATATGAGAAATGTAACATTCATTTAATTAACACAATTACTTAATGAACAATGAGTTTTTTTAATGAATGTATATTTTAAAGGTACATAAAATGATAAAATAAATAAATTGAAAATAAATTTGTTTTTTAAGAAAGTTAACCAAAATGATTATATATGAAAAATGCAACATTCACTAAATTAACACAATTGTTTAATAAAAAAAGTATTTTTAATGAATGTATATATTAAACATACATAAAATGATAAAATGAATAAGTTGGAACTAAATTCATTTTTAAAGAAACAAAAAGATTATATTATATATGAGAAATGCAACATTCATTTAATTAGCACAATTGTTTAAAAAAATAAGTATTTTTAAATGAATTTATATATTAAACGTACATAAAATGATAAAATGAATAAGTTGAAACTAAATTTATTTTTAAAGAAAGTGAACCAAAAAGATTAAATATGAGAAATGTAACATTCATTTAATTAACAAATAAAATATTAATATTATGAAAATTATTTTATTATCAAAACAAAAGAACATCATCGTGCTAATATTATCCAAATCTTTTAGTAATATAATTTACAAAAAATCAAAATAAAATTATCAGGTAATGTTAGAGAGTGGAGACTGGAGAGTAGTTATTAAAGTTAAGTAGAGTAAATAGGTAGAGACAATAATTTAGAACCAACAAAAAACACACTTTATATATATATATAGAGCAATCACGAAAAAATAAATAATTCCGTAAACAAAGATTAAAGATAACAAACTTGTAGTACATGAAAGGGATAGCTAATCGTTATAACCAGGATCGTCAATAGTTCGCATTACTTCATCTTCATGTAGAAACATTATTATGTAAATTATATCTAATAATGTAATTATTGCGTAAAATGAATATTAAACACATGGTAATAAACAATTAAATATACCTTTTTCATAGAATTTTTTCAGTTGAATGATTGGTCTCCTCTGCGTCAGTACCTATATTAATATAAAAATTAAAAAGACAATACAAGATAAGATAATATTATAAAAATAGACAAAATTGATATATTACAAAGAATAGAGTTTATCGTCAATATTTTCATAACTAACTTCAGGTACACATAAGGACTTCCATGGTACTTGGATAAAATTGAGCACAATAAGGACTAATAACTCAACTGTCAGTATTAAAAGTAGACTTAGTAGATGTTGAAATTGTTAATTGGTCATGTGAAATTACTTGTATTGTAACACCCCACCTCCATAAAGCACGTGCCTAAATATCCAGAGGACTTTCAAGAACATACCGTATAAAAGTGGTATGTTAGAGCAATCGCATTCACTTATTATGACATCATATAGAACATAATAGTCAAAAGATCAACTTCTCATTTCATTTACAAAAAGAAACCTACATTGTAGCATTTTACTAAATAGTACATACATTTAAAATATCAAAAACATCTAAGAGTTTACTTCTAATTTACAATATGTTCTACATGACATGAAAAGATAAACAAAAGTATTCTATCTAAACTCCTCAGAATCAGCTGACCAGACCTTTAAGCCATTCTTGTATCCAAAAATGCAGTACTAGACTTCTACTAGTCTGCCTTGGAAGCTAGGTCTCTCTCTTATACCTGAAAATTAACATTTGCAATTTTAATGAGTTTTACGAACTCAGTGAGTGAACCATCCTCGATGTGCTCACCCATATCAATTACAATGACAATTCATAATCCAATTCACAAACAAATCATATCATCAAATATTAAATGTCAAGTCACATTTCTATACTCATTTCAAAATATGATCATTTATCTCAATCATTCATATCATCAAAATTCAGTAATTCATTGCAATCTTTCGCACAATACATGTAAAGATATATATATTTGCAAATGCATATGCACATGTGACTTACTTTCATTTTTATTTTGCTGTAACCTAATGCCTTTTACTGTCCCGTATCTATTATGGATACCGGGCTCATTAATATCTGAGTCTGTAGCTCTTTGTGCATATTTTTGAGCTTTAAGCTCTTTTTCAATGGTTACGCCGGTCACAACTCCTTTATCTGATCATGCATCATAATGTGATGGAATGCATCAATTCTCATTACATGCAATCAATATCTTTCATTCATCGTGCGCAGTCATTTTCACATATTCATCGGATCTAAGTCCGGGATTCAACATGTAGTTGAGTACATATATTTATCCAGATTCACATACGATTATGAAGCACTCCCAATACAATCTCAATTATCAAACTTCTCAGACAATCAATGTCTGGAATTATCAAAATCATAACAATAACAGTTCAATAACTAAAATTTAAACAAAACAAATCAATCGTAGTGAGTAAACATCTAGGTTGACTCACAGTAAGCTCCAGATAAGCTATTGCCTTGACAAACCGGTAATGTTTGGATGCTGACATTTAACTTGTGCGTCTAATATCATGCAATACACACATATTGTACACACAGTACTAATTTGATCAATCATATAAATATTTAACCATGAATATATATATATATATATATATATATATGTATGTATGTATGTATGTATGTATGTATGTATGTATGTATATGTATGTATGTATGTATATGTATATATATATGTCATGATCAATGCGTGACCAATTTGATTCTCCCGGGTATGTATCCTTAAATCACAAATCTTAACCATTCATACATCATAACTTAAATATAGCTAGTTTGTAATTAGGCTAATACCTCAAGTGAACTTGATTATTCTAATATTATCAATCATACATTCACCAATTTCTTTTCTAAGATTATATAATCACACAATATCCTAATTTTCATTCATTCATACGTAATGTACCTTTGTCATATTCTTTGGATCACAATTATATTCTTAAGAACACTTTCATTCTTATAACACTCATAAATTTACAGATTTATATACATTGATATCAAACAATCATTTATTAAGTTATAACCTCAATTAACAAGCTAAACATATCAAACACTTTAACCAATTAATCCAACATCAAAATAGGTTCATTTCAAGTCTCAATCAAGTCTAAATATACCAAAGTAAAGTAACTTATCCTTAATTGGTTCAATAATCACATAAAAGAGAAAATTTCATGTCCAATGCCTTTCCCACGATCGTGGAGGCCTCCCCATGATCGTGGGATGTGTTATTCGTAACTTTTTTCATTCATCTCCTTCAAATTTTTTCCAGGTTTTAAGTCTTACTTACTAAATCCGACACATCTTCTTCACACTTCATCATTTATGCCTCAATTCCTAATCATTTCCACCTAAATTCTAACTCAAAATCATCCATACAATAATATATAAACTAGTGATTATCATATACACAAAAATAGAACACAAGTTTATCCATTTCTTCATCAAGGTTCCATCACTCAACATCATTATCACAATCAATTCATCCATTAACAATCATCATAAAAGTTTCTATAAAAACAAACCACGAAGAACAATATCTTACTTACTTGTTCAACTCCAAAGCTTCCTCTAATTGTGAGTTAACCTATCCCCCTTCAAGCTTACACGATGATCACCATATTCAAGAACAAGATGGGAATAGAAATAAGTTTCATCAACAAGGAGAAAAAACCAAAATTTGGAGTGGCAAGGTGAAGGATTTTGGCAACTCAAAGTCATGAGTATGGGTTGTGAGAGTATCATGAATGAGAGAAGAAGAAAAATGAAGAAGAGAGTATGTAGCAAAAGTAAAAATGAAAGATGGTCTTTCATGTATGTGGTATAACGTGAGATAGATGTGTGGCAAGTGTTGTGATATTTTTCACTTGACACATGTCTTCTTCTTATGGTTCCAATTGTCTTTTAATAACTAGTCCATTTGTCTCTCAATCTCCAAGCCATTTGTCACCCAATGATCTAAGCCATTTGTCACTTAGTTCTACTGCCATGTGTCAATTATTTCTTACCATGTGTCAATTTGTCTTACCACTTGGCATTTTTCCTAGTACAATTGTACACATAAATTCATAAATCTCTCAATTATACCAATTAATTCCTATTTATCAATTATAATCCATCAACTAAAATTCAAGACATAATAATTTACAATTCACACCATGTTCATTTTAAATCTTTCATACCCTGGAATATGTCAATTGAGTGCAGAAACAATCTTTGCAATGTGTACGAAATCATAATTCATGTGTGTTTGCTAATGATATGCATGTGAATGCAATGCACTTTATAAATTCTCAATGCTATTACTCATGTACAAAGGTCTAGGGTTCTAACCCTTAGTATGGAAAAATCGGTTATTACAATTCTCCACCTTAAGAAATTTCATCCTCGAAATTCTGACCTAATTCATCAAATAGGTGGGAATATTGTTTTTTCATGTTCTCCTCCATTTCTCATATGGCTTCTTCACTCGAATGATTCCTCCAAAGGACTATAATCAATGGGATCACTCAGTTTCTCAATTTCTTAGTTTGATAACCTACTATCTTAATCTATTCCTCAACATAACTCAAATTACTTGTAATTTCAACTTCTTGTGCTGGTAACACGTGTGTCAGATCTGACCAATATCTTCTGAGCATATTGACATGAAACATATTGTGAATATGAGACATCTCTATTAGTAATGCTAACTTGTAAGCCAATGGTGCAACTCTCTCAATAATCTTATATGGTCATTGATATCTAAGTCTCAACTTACCCTTTTTACCAAATCTTAGTACTCCTCGCCATGGCGATACTCTTAGAAACACCTTATCTCCCACTTGGAACTCCATGTCTCTCTGGTGTTGATCCACATAACTCTTCTATCTATCTTGAGTCACTTTAATTCTACTATGGATCAATTTAACTTTATCAATAGTATCTTCACTCAGTTCTAGGCCTTCAACAATCCGTAGACTCTTCATCCCAATATAAAGGCGAACTTAATTTCTGTCATATAATGCTTCATATGGAGCTATATCGATACTATTGTGATAATGATTGTTGTATGAAAATTCAATAAAATCTACATATTGATCCCATGCTCCTTGGAACTCCAAAACACAAGCTCTGAGAATATCCTCAATAATCTTAATTGTCCTCTCACTCTGTCTCTCTGTTTGAGGATGAAAAGTTGTATTAAAGTTTAACCTTGAACCCAAAGCTGTTTGTAAACTACCCCAAAATCTCAAAGTAAATATAGGATCTCAATCTGATACAATAGAAAATGGGACCCCATATAACCTCACTATCTCATTTACATACTTATGGGCTAACTGATCCAATGTATTATTCTCCGTCACAGGTAGGAAATGAGTCAACTTCGTCAATCTATCAACAATGACCCATATGGCATCATGTTGCCTCAGAGTCCTCGACAAACCGTTAATGAAAACTATAGTAATCTTATCCCATTTCGACTTTGAAATAGGCAATGATTGTAACTTCCCAATCGGAGCCTGATGCTCTGCCTTTATCTATTGGCATGTCAGATACTTAGCAACATACTCAGCTATTTGCTTCTTCATCCCTGGCATTCAAAAATGTTGTTTTAGCGTACTGTAAATTTTGGTAATACTAGGATGCATAGCATAAATTGTTATGTGTGCTTCCTCCAAAATCTCTTTTCTCAGATCATCCACATCAGGTACACATAATCTCTGCTTTAACTATAATGCATCATCTCTCAACTCAAACTCAAAATTTAAATTTTGTTTCAACTTCTCAATAAGTTTCACTAATTCTGGATCTTTTCTGTATGTAACATCAATCTAAACTTCAGTGTAGCCAATAATGCTTCATTCTACCCTAAATTCAGCTTAACATTTAATGCTCTCAATTGTACTAAGTTTGGTAACCTTAATGTCTGAATTTGTGCCACACTACTATTAGATTTCCTGCTTAATGTATCAACTACAACATTAGCTTTACCTGGGTGATCCTCAATTATGCAATCGTAATCTTTAAACAATTCAATCCACCACCTTTGTCTCATATTAAATTCCTTCTGGCTCAACAAATATCTCAATCTTCTATGATATGTGAATATTTGAAATGTTTCACCATATAAATAATGTCTCCAAATCTTCAAAGCAAACACCATTGCAGCAAGTTCTAAATCATGAACTAGATAGTTGAACTCATGAGACCTTAACTATCTCGATGCGTATGCAATCACTTTGCTATACTGCATCAAAACAAATCCTAATCCCTGGTGTGAAGAATCATTATACATAACATATCCTCCTGATCCAGATGGAATAGCTAACACTGGTGCTGTAGTTAACCGATACTTTAGTTCCTTAAAATTCCTTTGGCATTCATCGGTCCATTTGAATGGCACATTCTTTCTTAGAAGCTTTGTCAAAGGGGTTGAGATCAAAGAAAGCCCCTCGACAAACCTTTTGTAATAACCTGCTAATATAAGAAAACTCCGAATCTTAGACACATTTCTTGGGGCTACCCACTTTATCACTGCCTTAACTTTTTTTGAGTCTACCTATATACCCTGTCCAGATACTATATGACCCAAGAATACTACTTGATCAAGCCAAAATTCACACTTGCTGAAATTTGGCATACAATTGCTTCTCTCTCATTATCTGTAAGACTAACCTCAAATGCTCAGAATGTTCCTCTCTACTTGTCTAATATACCAAGATATCATCTATGCATACAATCACAAAACGATCTAAGTAAGGTTGGAATACCTTATTCATCAACGTCATAAAAGCTGCCAGAGCATTTGTTAACCCAAAAGGCATCACCAAAAACTCAAAGTGCCTATATCTTGTCCTGAATGCACTATTTGGTATATCAGCTTCTGCTATCTTCAACTAATAATACCCCGATCTCAAATCTAGTTTAGTATACACTTGAGCTCCTTGTAATTGATCAAGTAAATCGTCCATCCTTGGAAAAGGATACTTGTTCTTCACTGTCACCTGATTCAACTGTCTATAATCAATACACAATCTCAAGGTCCCATCTTTCTTCTTCACAAATAAAACTGGGGCTCCCCAAGGTGAAACACTAGGACTGATAAAACTCTTATCTAACAACTCCTACAACTGAGCCTTAAGTTTCTTAAGTTCTATAGGTGCCATCCTATATGGAGGAATAGATATAGGATTAGTACCTGAAACTAGGTCAATAGTAAACTCTATCTCCCTGTCTGGGGATAAACCAGATAATTCAGTGGGAAACATATCTCGGAAATCCCTAACAATAGGAATATCCTGTATTATCTGCTCAGTCCAGGTAATAGTTACATCGGCCAGGTAAGCCTCGCATCCACCTCGAATTAGTCTTAAAGCACTCATTGATGAAATCAATCTAGCTGGCACTGCTTGATTAACACGTCGAAGTATTACTCTCAGCTAATTAGGAGATTCAAGAATCACCTCCTTAGTGTAGTAGTTCATCACAACTCTATATGTAGTAAGTAAATCCATACCTAAGATGAGGTCTACCTCTTTCATATGCAATATTATCAAATTAGCTTTCAACTTTGCCTAATCAACCTAAATCATGCACCCTTTACATACTTCTCCTATAACTATATTACTACCTACCGTGTACTCACTTCTAAGCCAAATTCTAATATCTCTCTATCATAATGCAATTTTGATGCTAGATGCGGTATGATAAATGAATGTGTAGATCCTGAATTTAACAATGCAAATGTTTTAAATTGAAATACATTTAACACACCTGCTACAACATTTGGAGAGTTCTGTGCCTCCTATCTGGTAATAGCAAAGATCCTGGCTTGATATTGCGGCTGATTACTCCACACCTCAGTCCTGACACTAGGACCTGTTGAATTTGTTCTGCCTCTACCTTTGGCTCTCTGTACTGATCCCCTAGCTCTGCTCTGTTGGACAGTAGTCTCAGTTACTAATCTTCCTCTCGCTTTAGACTATGCTCCAAAAGTTGCGGGATAGTCTTTAATTTGGTGCTCGAAAGAGCCACATCAAAGGCAAACTCTTGATAACTTCCAACATTCTATACCATGTTTCTTTCCACAATGTTCACAGCTAGGCATCTGTGGTGTCTGCCTCAATACTAGACCTCTACCAACACCAACTTGTGCAAAACTACCTCTTAGTCTAAACCCTGGCAATCTTGATCTGGTCGGTGGTCGAAATGATTTATTCTGGCATTTACTAAATATTTTGCTAGAATCAACTTGAGACTTACTATATCTCTTCATTATGAACTCTTGTCTGTACTCTCCTTGTCCATCTTTTAACAACTGCTCAATTCGGATTGAGGCAACTCAAAGTTTTGTAAAACTACTCAGATTAGTAATAGCTAACCTCGTCCTGATCTCCATATTTAGTCCATCTTTAAACTGCCTACACTTATCCTCCTCAGTCGGAATTAAGGCAGTAGCATACCCCATTAACTTATTAAACCATATCTCATACTCAGCTACAGTAAGATTGTCCTGCGTTAGATATAGGAATTCATTCATCTTCCTATCTAAGTAGATCTTCAGCATATAATTCTCCTTAAATACTTTCAGAAAATCTTCCCACATTAACTACAAGGTTAGGTGGTTCTGCTGGGAACAGTCTTCCACCACTGATAAGCTGGACCTTGTAGTAACGAGACTACGTAGTCAAACTTCTCGTCAGACTCACAGTTCATTTGATAAAAAATCCTTTATGTTCTCTCTAGCCAACCTTTTTCCTCAGCAAGGTCTGTACTTCCATAGAAGTCCACAACCCCTTGCTTTATAAGTTTATCATATCTCCTTTCTCTCCTCTCAGGAATTCTTTGAGGCATTTGGTTAAACCGAAGTACTGGAGACTCTCTATTGGCTCCTACAAACTCTAGGTTAGCTGACTCTGCAGCTTGATCTCCTATAGCATGTGACCTATAACAAACAATAATCATGGTCACTATTTGAGTCTCTAACTATATATTATGTGTAAATGTTCTTATATGTCCCTATGGATGCAAAATCATGCTTTGATACCAAAAACCTATAACACCCCACCTCCATAGAGCACGTGCCCAAATATCCAAAGGACATTCAAGAACATACCCTATGAAAGTGGCATGTTAGAGCAATCACATTCACTTATTATGGCATCATACAGAACATAATAGTCAAAAGATCATCTCCTCATTTCATTTACGAAAAGAAACTTACACTGTAGCATTTCACTAAATAGTACTTATATTTACAATATCAAAAACATATGAGAGTTTACTACTTTTTTACAACATGTTCTACATGACTTGAAAAGCCAAACAAAAGTATTTTATCTAAACTCCTTAGTATAACTTGATTAGACCTTTGAGCCATTATTGTATCCAAAAATGAAATACTTGACTTCTACTAGTCTGTCTTAGAAGCTAGGTCTCTGTAACACCCCATTCCCGCTGGACCCGAACCCGATACCGATGGTGATATCCGAATCCGTGCCCCTCGAGGGTGGCG
>JAOQMS010043279.1:0-12083 GCA_027563885.1 Erythroxylum longipes
ATTGTAATAAATAATTAAACTTCCAAAAATAATTCTATCATGACCCCAAAATTATTCTAAGGCGAAAATTCAAATTCTATGCTTATTCCATGAACTATTATGCTTGATTCAACGAAAAATTTCGGGGGCCAACACAACCTAACTTTGGTTATGCATAGCAATTCCCATACAAACTAAAAGTTTCTTATCACGATTCAATTACACCTCTGGAAGAATTGATTAACGTTATTATTGCTAATACTTTACAATTCCGGCAGGATGTACAACAACAGTTCCAGTAATTCCAACAAGATATGCAGCAGCAGCTTCAACAGGGTATGCAATAACTTCAGCAAGATACAACATCTAGACTCCGCAATGTGGCAAGCCAAATGGGTGAGATGACAGCGAGGATTGAGTACCTAGAATCACAAATGGAAGAGGAGTAGCCATATTAACCCGAGGTACACCCAATGTACGTTAGTGTAGAAACCTTATAAAGTGATGAGGAGCTTGAGAATTTTGATAGCAATACTCAAGGAATTGCATGTGAAGAAGATGTTAAGGAGGAGCTCAAGGCAGAAAAAGACATATCATTTAGCTCAGAGTTAAGTACTGAGTCCATGATTATTGTTGAGACTAACTCTTAACCTTTACATAGTAGATTAGAGGAATTAAATGAGGAAGAGAAAGGCAAAGAGACATTTGAAATCTTTCTAGAGTGCATAGACTCAGTCAAGATTGAAAGTCAAAGGATAGGAAAGATGATGAATATGACGGATTATTAACTGAGACCCTATCCTGAAGAACCTCACATGGAGGAGCCGCATGTGACAACTAAAGATCACAATTTGTCACATGAGGAGGAAACATGGAGTCGAGCCATCGACCCTAAACAAAGGCTCTTCTTGGGAGGCAACCCAAGGGGAGTAAATTTCTTTTCTTTACATTTCTGAATTTTTTTTTATTTTTTTATACATGTGTATTTTTAGTTTGTTTCTTGCTTGTTTTAAGTTTTCAATCAAAATGAGAGAAAGAATAAAATAAATGATGAAAAATTTTCTCATTTTCTATTGCTCCTAGGACTAGATAGTCATGATTAGAGAATAAATTGACTAGAGGATTTTGTAGCAAATTTATCATGTAATTTTACTCTTGTGATTGGTCGATATGCGTTATCTTTAAAAGAGTAGTGACTAGTGGTAGACAAAGCAGGTGAGATTTTGAGCCTTTTTAAACTGACACATTCATATTAGTCTCATTGTCTTTTGATAATGTGTGACCTTCATGACATGTACATCCTAATTTTGCCTTGAATTTCTATTCAAGACCACATTTTTATCACATGTATTAACATCAAAATGATTATGCATTCTTTGTTTCATAAGCTACATTAACCTAAATGTCAGGCCCTAAAATATATCCTAGATGAAAGTACATGTATGACATGAGGTAAAATTGTGCTATGATTTGAAAGTGAAAGGCATGTGACTTGAATTTTGGTATTGATGGACTCTAGTTAGTGAATTGGAACTAATTGAAGCTATTAGGAAATTGAGGTATTTAAATGTACATTTGAACTAGGAAAAATGCTCAAGAGACAAGTTAAGTTGGTACATGAAAATTAGAATGATTAAGCTTATGATTTAGTGACATTTGGTATAGCTAATACATTGACATTTGGCATCACTCATTATGTGACAAATGGCAGCATAATAAGAAGACAAGTGGCTCACTCCTATGTTTTCCATGTAGGTTACTTCATGCAAGGACATGTGTCCCTTCAAGGTTAGGACACCTTACAAAGCAAGAGCTGAATCACTTCAGCTCATTTGATGTTTTTGGTTTTATCTCTATCCTTGCTCTCTCCACTAAAACTCCAATTTTCTCTCTATCTTCTAGAATTTTTGCTAGAATTTGGATTGTCATCACTTGAGTTTTGGTAAGCTACTGAATCCAGAAAAAGGTTCTTGTACTATTGTTTTGTTAATACTGAAATTTGCACATTAAACCTAGATATATGTTGATTGCTTGAAAAGATTGGTTTGGCTTGATCTTTGAAGTGATTTAGAGTTATTCTTTGAAGTTTAAAGAGGTAAGGGTGTACTAAACGTGGTATCATGATAGAACACGTATTGTTTGATGTTTGAAGTGGATAAATGTGTATTGAATTAATGAATAATTGTGGTTAGAAACTTGATACATGCTAGATATTCATTAGATGGTGCGGTTCCACTGGACAAAATTAGTGTTTTAGTTTCCACGAATAAATTGTATTAATCTAGGTAAAATTGGATGAAGTGGTCTTCAAAAACAATTGTAGTTTATCCTTTCAGCTTTTCAACAGTATATCACATGAAATTTTTGTACTTCGTACAAAAAAGATATGGCGTTTACAGGATAGCAGCACTGGAGCTAGCATAGGTTGTAGCACTGTCCTTGACAAAAATTTGTGTCCTATTTTCAACAATTAAACTGTATTAATGTAGGTAGAATTAGACAAAGTTGTCTGCATAAAAGTTGTAGCTTATCTTCTTAACTTTCTCATGGTATAAATTTTTAAATTTTTTAATATCATAATTGAGTGATATGAGTTTTACAAGTTTGAGTACACATCAGGGGTGCACGATCCTGCATAAGCACGATCATACACTAACCCGTCAATCATAGAAGTGTACGATCGTGTACAAGCATGATCGTGCACTCTTTCAATCATAGGAGTGCACAATCATGCACAAGCATGATCAAGCACTAATCCTTCAATCATAGGAGTGCGTGATCGTGCTTATGCACGATCATGCACTAGCCCTTCACACGATCGTGTATAGTCTGTATTATTTTGGGATTAACTCATGGAATAATCAACCAAATTGAATGATATTTATTTCATTTGAAACTTAAGACATAGAGGAACATTTGTTTTGAAGAACTTATTGTCCAAAAACGTCATTTTCTAGGTCAAAATGGCCATACAAATATGACCCAAAATCTGCCTTAAAAAATTTGGAAAAAGTGCAGGAAAAGGATAGTGGGCAGGGCTTTTACCATGAAGGTTGAATAAGATTTGGATTTGTAATTAAAGTAATAACTTAAGGAAGGTGCTATTATATTAAAAAGTATCTAATTTTGGAACTTATAAGTAATTAAAGGAATGAAGTCTACTTATGAATGTAAGTGTGATTTAAAGAACAAGAGCAATGGGCTAGTAGTGAATGTTTGTGAATTGGGAACTTGTGTGAATATATATAATATGTAATTACTTAATGACTTATTTGGTGCATGATTACAAATGTTTATGTTCACAACGCATGTTAAGTTTGATTAATTGTGAATGATTATATCCTATGTGAGCGAAATGGAATAAGTCATATGATATGCATTGTATCTTTTGCATAAAATTTTGAAATCTGAAATGGTTTGTTTTAAAATTGCTAAGTCCTAGTCATGGGTAACTAGGCATGCATAGAAGGGTTAGCAGCTACTTCCATAATTAGACACTCCTGTATCTTCTGTAACCAGGCACTCTGGTGTCTTCTGATTTTAGACACATATGTGTCTTCTATTTCAGAGACTTAAATCTCTTCTGTTTCAAATACCAAACATGGTATCTTCTATTCTAATCCCGTTACCCACTTCTATAAAAAGGATTAGCAGGATAATTTGTTTTGTATTTTGTTACATGCTCAGTTTTGATATAATCAAGCTCTGTTCTAAAATAACTAAGTTCTGTTCTGATATAATATACAGACAATTTCTATTCTGGTACTTTAAAGTTCAGTTCTGAAATTTGAATATTATGTTATGATACTTGTAAGTTTTTCTCTGAAGCAAATATATCCTGTTGTGATTTGGCATATTCTGTTCTGAGATACATATTGATTGGATAGCGCTTTTATATGCACAATTAAAGATTGTTTGAAACGTGATCTGATTTTGTATACGTGAATGTTAGATGATTGTTAGAAAATATTCACTAAATCATATTGTATTTAGTTATTCCCCACAAAGATTTATGCTTCGCACAGTGTTTTTACCTCCATGTAAGTTCTAATAAGAAGGTTTAAAGACTAGGACAAAGACAACCGCAATGGCCAAAGAAAGATGTGTTTTGTTTTGACAAGATGTGCATTTGATTTTTTTTCTGTGATGTAGTTAATGTATTGTATTTTGATGTAAATGGTTTGTAATAACATTAATACAAATGGTTTTTGGACATGAGGCTTATATATAATAAGTACCATTTATATGTTAGGTTCTGAATTTTATCCAATCAATAATGAATGAAATGTTGTTCCTTGAGTTTCTGAAAATGCGTTTGGTATGTTTTAGTTTATTTTGGTTCTGTTGTTTGTAGCATCTACGTATCCTTCAAGGGGGTATTTGGATGTTACATTGTTTGGTATCAGAGCATGGTCGTTTAGGCGATTCTGGTTTAACCAGCACTTAACTACTACTTATATTTCAGTGTAAAAAATGTGTTTTGGCCTAATACAGTTTGTCTCATGTTTTGGTTGTAGAATTAAAGATAGAAAAATCTCACAAAGCCATTGATGAGGTTGCTGAGAGTCATAATCCTGAACGATCTCGTCCATCAATATCTAGACCCTCTGGGGTCAACCAAGGTGAAGCTGAGGTGCCACCTCCTCCTCCAACTCAGGGAGAGGCTTTAGTGAAGTTATCTCAGGATATGATGACGTTACTACATCGTATAACTGCACCTAAGGCTCCGATTGATTAGCTACAGAAGTATGGAGCTGAGGAATTTTCTGGGACATCATTGGAGGAATCTAAAAGAGCTAAGTTCTGGATAGAGAAAATAAAGAGGGTATTAGATGAAATCAGTTGTCTACTAGATCAGATGGTGCGCTATGATATCTCTCTTCTTCAAGAAGCAGCCTATAAGTAGTGGAAGTTTGTTTTGAGGAATCCTCAGCCACTGATGCCTCTAACCTGGGATTTCTTTTCCCAAGAGTTTAAAGCTAGGTATGTTACGGAGGCTTATAAAAAGGAGAAGTGGAAGAAATTTTTGAATCTGAATCAAAGAAACTTATCTATTGCTGAGTACGATAGGGAGTTTAACTGACTCAGCAAGTATACCCTTGAACTAGTACTTACTGAGGAGTTTTAGTGTCATCAGTTTAAGGATGGTTTGAATGATTAGATTAAGGACCATCTTGCCGCATTCACTTTACTGCAACAAGTGAACTACCATTAACTGGTGCAAGCTGCAATGAAAATAGAGAAACAAGAAATGGCAAAGAGAGAAAGGGCTCAGCGAAGGGGTTTTGCTAGAGGAGTTCAATCCTCATGTAAGCAGAGTCGTGAAGGTGTTTCCTCTGCACTGGAATTCACTCAGAGATCTGTAACTAGGGGAAGGCGACAAAACTTTCCCTCATCGACTGTTTTTGGTCAAGGTTCCTCTGTGGGCCAAAATTTTGGTATTCCGAAGTGTCCACATTGCTCCAAATACCATCGGGGTACCTATTGGAGGACTACTGGTGAATGTTTCAGATATGGTAGCACGGAGCATCAGGTAGCTAACTACCCTATGAGACATTCCCAGATGCCGCAAGTTGGTAGGGAGGTGATAGGTGTGCATTAGTCCACAAGTTGGTAGGGAGGTGATAGGTGTGCATTAGTCTATGTTTTTCTATATAATTGGCATGTGTTTTCTTACATAATTATTGATTAGTTTAGGATTCATTTCGTATGTTTTTGTTTAGTTTGATTTCCATTGTTGTTCTTTTATGTTTGATGTTAATTTAGGGTAAGAAATGACTATTTTTAAGAAGGAAGATAGAGCAACTTGGAAATTGAGCTAGAAATCAAAAAGGAAAAGAGAAGATGAAGTGTTTTGTGGCCAATTCCTACGATCGTGGGAATCATGCCAATTTCCATGATCATGGGAATCATAATCCGAGATAATACACGGGGCTTTATTAAACTTAGGATTTTTGGATTATTTAAGCATAATTAAGCCTCCATCTTAAAAGGGAGATGAAAACCTTCTATAGAAACACCATCCTTGAGTGAAGAACACATGTTTGGAGCCTTGAGGAAGGATTGAAATCAAGAATGATCATCAAGATTAGGGAAAATAGCACATCAGTACCAAAATTTCCAGATTTTGGCAAAGAAGAGGAGTTCTTTTATTCAATTTTCTGTCAATTTTACTTCTTCTATTCTTTTTAAAATGGTTTATTTGAATGTTGATGATGTTTTGGAGATCATGTTAGGCTGATTTAGTTTTAAAGATTACTTTTGAACTATTTTGTTTGAACTCCTATTTTATTAAATTGAATGAAGTTGTCTTTGATGATTGTTGATTTTATTGGTTATCTTGCAACAAATTGAGAGAGTGAGTAAGATAAATTTGTGTAGGATTGTACAACTACAGTTGGTAACCTATATATTAGCAATCATCACATTAATTGAATAGTTAGAACAGACATCTCGGCTAGTCAATTGATCACCCATAGTATAGTTTAATAGCTAGTTGAATCGGTAGAGTCATTGAGTAGGTTGAGAGATCATCTAATTAATTCCCTTTAATTCGATTAGGGATAATTAATAACACCTTAAGAGAGGGTAGTTAATACATTCGAAAATCTAGGGTGAGACACAATTCAATCAAAAAAAATAGGAGGGAGACAAAATAGGGAAAAAAAGTAATCTCTAGTCTTTAGATTCTTAAATTTTGATTATTCTGCACGTTGGTATTGTCTATTGCTTTATGTTAGTCTTTTATTTTAATCTAATTTTCTAGATGATTTTTATTAAACAATCTTGTTTCTTAAATAAAGTTTTATCTAAATTAAGTGGTGTCTGGGCATTAATCCCTGTAGGATCGATATCCGCTCTTTTAAGCTACAAGTCACAACCTGTTCACTTCCGATTTTTGAGCGTAAAATGAGTAGATTGTGTTACATAGTTACACTCAAACAAGTTTTTGACGCCTTTGCTAGGGATTGATTGTTTAGCATCTTGTTTAATTAAGATTACTTTGATTTAAGAGTTTTTGATACTTTTCCTTATATAATTATAGGTGTATGAACACAAGGAGCACACCAAGAATGAAAGAAGTAAGTGAAGACGAATTTCCCGACATTAAAAGGCACAAAAGAGAATTAAGAAGGGCAAAGCATCTTAACTTTTCACAACAAGATATGGCGAAAGGAGGAGAACAAGGAGGACTAAAGAGAACTTTGATGGATTTCATGAGGCCAGGTTTTAGTCCTCAATGAGTGGCGAGACCGGTGGTCCAAGCAAATAATTTCGAGATAAAGACAACATTACTCAACATTCTACAAAATAGTGTGTAGTTCCACGTGCTATGCAATGAGTATTTAAATGCCCACATCGTAAATTTCTTGAAGATCTGTGACACATTCTGATTCAACAGAATGTTCGACGAAGCGGTGAGGTTAAGACTATTTTCATTCACGTTGAATGATTAGGCTAAAGCATGGTACAACTTGTTGAATTCAGGCCAGATCACGACTTGGAAGCAGCTCGCCCAAGCATTCCTTACTAAATATTTCCCATTAACGAAGACGAAGAGGATTATCAAAGAGATCAAAAATGTCCAGCAAAACAAAGGAGTCTCTTTACAAAGCTTGGGAGAGATTTAAATAACTTCAGAGAAGTTGTCCCTATCACAACCTACCGAGGGAGTTCCTACTTCAGACGTTCTACAATGGAATGAATCTAAGCACTAAAGGAACCATTGACGTAGCAGTAGGAGGTTCATTAATAAGGAAGACGGTGGAAGCAGCTCATGATCTGTTAGAGGAGTTGGCGAGCAATAGCTACATGTGTTTGAGTGAGAGGAGCAGATAGGGACAGAAGGAATAAAAAGGTATGATACCCATTGACTCTATTACTATCTTGCAGGTTCAAAGATCGGCTCTTACGAAGCAGCTGAACAATATGCAAGGAGCATCTACCTCGACAGCTAAGGCGATACAAGTTTAGTGTGAGTTCTGTGGCAGAGCAACCATGACTTAGTGAAGTGTTTCCTATTGGGAGCTGGTGGTACTGAACAGGTAAGTTACCTAGGCCAACCATAAAAAGGTAATAATCCATACTCTAATACCTATAATCTGGGGTGGTTAAACCATCCAAATTTTTCTTAGAGTAATAACAATGCAGGTGGCCAATAAAGATCACAAGGACCACCAAGTTTTCAACAAGATCAAATCGTAGCAATGGAAAGTAAGTTGGACAAGTTTATGGAGGTGTTTGGTTCCAAACTGGCTGCTCAATAAGAGAGTCAAAAAAGGATGTTTGTAATCCAGGAGGAAAGTCAGCAAAGGATGGAGGCAAAATTTGACCAGATCGTGAAGAACTATGCCTCGTCGATCTACAACTTGGAGGTTCAGGTAAGTCAACTTACTGATGCTGTATTTGCTCGAAGTGTAGGTAGCTTATCGAACAACATTGAGGTCATTCCAAAGGAGCAACTCAAAGCTATTATACTACAAAGTGGCAAGCAGATGGAAGAACCAAGTAGGAGAAAGGATAACCACGAAAAAGAGAAAAGTATGGAGATAGAAGAAGAAAAGGAAGAAGAAAGGCCATATATTCCACCACCACCGTACATACCCAAACTCCCATATCCACAAAGAGTGAAACAACATTAGTTGGATACTCAGTTTTCCAAATTTTTGGAGAAATTGAAAAAGCTACAGATTAATTTGTCATTGGTGAAAACTTTGGAGTGCATAACCAAGTATGTGAAGTTTTTGAAGGATATACTCACGCACAAACACATTTGGGAAGACAATCAAATGGTTACATTGATGGAAAATTGTAGTTCCATTATCTCAAGTCAAATGCCTTCAAAATTGCAAGATCCAAGGAGTTTCACTATTCCATTTGTTGTTGGTGATTTTAAATTTTCTAAATGTTTATGCGATTTTGGTGCAAGTATTAATTTGATGCCTTTGTCTATTTTCAGGAAACTGGAATTAGGAGAGGTCAAGTCAACTTCCATGTTGATTCAACTTGCGGATCAATCAATAAAAAGGCCATTTGGAGTCGTGGAAGACATATTGGTCAAAGTGGACAAGTTTATATTTCCTGTTGATTTTGTTGTGTTAGATTTTGAAGATGATAAGAATTGTCCATTAATTTTGGATAGGCCCGTTATGAATACTAGAAGGGAATTAGTTTATATGCATGAAGGGAAACTTGTGTTGAGAATTGGTGATGAAAAGGTTGAGTTTAATATGACAAAATCTTTGAAGAAACCGACAGATGGAAATGTGTGTATGAAAATTGATGTTGTAGATGAGTGTGTGAAGGAGATTAAAGAAGGAGTCGATGAAGTGAATGAAGTACACAAAGATGAAAGTGTGAAGAAAGAGGATTTATGTGAGGAAGTGGAGTTAGAAAGATTAGAGAGAGCTGGTACACCTACACCACCTTCTACTGTTAAGCCTCCCACTTTAGAGCTTAAACCTTTACCTTCTTATTTGAGATATACCTTTTTAGGGAAAAACCACACTTTACCTATCATTATCTCTAATGAATTAAATTGTGAGCAAGAAGAGAGTGTTGGAGACTATTAGGAAAAGGATGAGAGTTGTAGGGTGGCAAATTTCTGATATTCGAGGGATTAGCTCCAATGTGGTGATGCATAGGATTAACCTAGAAGAAGAATGTAAGACTGTGAGAGAAAGACAGAGAAGGTTAAATCTGAATATGCAAAAGGTTGTGAAGAAAGACGTGGTGAAACTTCTGGATGCTAGGATAATTTACCCCATTTCGGATAGTGAGTGGGTGAGTCCAGTATAATGTGTGCCAAAGAAGGGTGGCATGACGGTGATAGAAAATGAGAAAGGAAAAAAGATTTCCACTAGGACTGTCACATGTTGGCAAGTGTGTATTGACTATAGCAAGCTAAATTTGGCCACCAAGAAGGATCATTTCCCTTTACCTTTTGTGGAGCAAATGATTGAGAGAGTGGCTAGTCATTCTTTTAATTGCTTTCTAGATGGATATTCGGGGTACAATCAAATATTTATATACCCGAAAGATCAAAAGAAGGCCACTTTCACATGTCCATATGGAACTTTTGCGTACCGAAGGATGCCTTTTGGTTTATGTAATGCACTGCCACATTTTAAAGGTGCATGATGGCCATGTTTGCAAGCATGAATGAAAATTTTATGGAGATATTTATAGATGATTTTTCTGTCTTTAGAGAGTTTTTTTATCATTGTTTGCTTAAGTTAGACAAAGTGCTTCAATAATGTGA
This sequence comes from Erythroxylum longipes, assembly GCA_027563885.1. NCBI lineage: Eukaryota > Viridiplantae > Streptophyta > Magnoliopsida > Malpighiales > Erythroxylaceae > Erythroxylum > Erythroxylum longipes. Next base: position 10,241 of record JAOQMS010043279.1, read on the forward strand.
TGAGTCTCATTTAGTTTTAAATCATAAAAAATTTCATTTCATGGTCCAAGAGGGAATTGTATTAGGCCATAAGATTTCATACAAAGGGATTGAAGTGGATCACGCTAAGACAGAAGTAATTGAAAAGTTACCGCCTCCCTCCGACGTTAAGGATATCTGAGCTTTCCTTGGTCATGCAAGGTTTTACAGACGGTTCATTAAATATTTTTTCCTTATTGTAAAACACCTAACTCACCTATTGGTTAAAGATGTGCCGTTTGTTTTTTATGATGATTGTCTAATTTTTTTAAATAGGTACAAGAAGGCACTCATAACAGCACCAATTCTGACGTTACCGGATTGGTCTCATCCATTCGAGATTATGTGTGACACAAGAGATAATGCTGTTGGGTGTGTAGTTGGTTAGCGCAAGAAGAATAGGTTGCATGCTATCTATTACGCAAGCAAGATGTTGATGGGAGCATAGTTTAATTACACAACTACTACGAAAGAATTGCTTACGATTGTATTTGCTTGCGAAAATTTTCGTTCCTATTTTTTAGGCTCACAAGTTATTGTGTTACAGACCATGCAACATTTTGTTACCTTTTTGCCACAAAGGATGCCAAAGGTAGGCTCATTCGATGGGTACTCCTACTCCAAGGGTTTAAAATTGAAATCAAAGACAAGAAAGGAGCAGAAAATGTCGTAGTGGATTACTTATCGAGACTCCAAGGAGGACATCATGAAGAGGAAGAGGAAATTAAGGAAAGTTTTCCCGACGAGACCTTGATGATGATAGATAACCCTTTCCTTCCTTGGTTTGTAGATATTGCAAACTACATTTCAGGTGGTATTCTTCCATCCGATTTGTCATACCAATAAAGGAAGCATTTCCTATTTCAATGCTCTCGTTATATTTGGGATGAACCTTTACTTTATAAGATCTGTGTTGAGAGTTTAATTCACAGGTGCATTCCTAAAGATGAAATGACTAAAATTTTACCACAATGTCATAGCTCACTGTATGCAGGGCATTATAGAGCTAACAAGACTGCTGCATGAATCTTGGAGTGTGGATTCTATTGCTCAACTCTGTTTAAGGATGCTCGAGGTTTCATGCTCAAGTGCAATAGATGTCAAAGAGTGGGCAACATATCAAAGAGAGATAAAATGCCGCTTTTGAATATAATGGAGGTGGAGATATTTGATGTATGGGGTCTTGACTTCATGGGACCATTCCCATACTCTAAAGGTAACACCATTTTGGTTGGAGTTGATTATGTTTCTAGACAAGTTGAAGTAGTCGCTACTCCAACCAATGATAGCAAGGTGGTTCAGAAGTTCATTAAGAAGATTTTTACTAGATTTAGGGTGCCTAGAGCAATCATAAGTGATAGGAGAGTCACTTTTACAACAAACCGTTTGAGAACCTTCTGAGAAGATACAATGTTCATTATAGAGTATGTTGGACCCCGTTTCTATAGCCCAACATCGGACATGGAATCATGAAGCTTGAGCGTGAGTGGAGGTTGAGAAATTGAAAAAGTAGAAGAAAAAGAATCCTTTGGAAGCAAAGAGGGACCGCCGCGGCAAACATATATTTCGCTGTGGCGAACATATAGGGAAAAATACTCTGAACCCTTCGAGAATTTTACGCCGCAGCGAGCGATTTAACTTTCACCGCAGCAAGCCTAAAATTTTATTTTTGCCGCAGTGACCTTTTGGTCTCGCTGCGGCGAACTCACTACACCAAAAAAAATAAAAAGCTTCAGGTCAATTTTACCGCGACGAACTCTTGGCCTCGCCGCGGCGAAAACCCCTGAAGCAGATCCCAAAACCTCTTGCAACCTACCTTACTTAA
>JAOQMS010043280.1:0-12080 GCA_027563885.1 Erythroxylum longipes
CCTGGCTTTCTTCTCTTTGTGAAATCGTCTTAGCTTTAATTGATACCTCTGATGATTTATTCTTCTTTTCTTCTATAGACATTCTTCCTGTAGATTGAGGTTTTTTCTTCCTTGTGGATGTAACATTTTCATTTAAGCTGCGTCTGACAATACGCTCCCCCTCAGTCCTTCCTTTTGCCATAGAAGCTGTATTCTCCTTTTCTTAAGACTTCAAACCCATTCTACAGATAGTTGATGCATTAATGATGCTTTTTATATTCATCTTCATTCTGTTTCCTCCGTCAAGAATAATTCCAGAATCTTTAAAGATTCTTGTTAGCAATATACCATATGGTAAGGCATTAGAATCTCTCTTCGTCTTCATCATATACTTTAAAATCAAATGTGGAAGATTTATAGACTGATGATTGAGTAGACGGAACAGGCATTGTTCATCTATCATCGTCACAATGATCTTCGAACCTTACACAAAGTATTCTTTCTGTTATCTTAGCCTCTCCAAGCTCTTAGCCTTTTCTTGCTATCACTAGAAAGATATTGTGAGCTTTTTGTTACAGTAGAGTTTGCTCTCCAGTATCGCACTTTTGAATACATAATTTTTCTTTGTAAGTAAACACTTGAAAGCTCAAAAACACGATTGTTCAATCTTCGACTATGACTAGTATATATAGCCTAAGTCTCCAACTGCTTCTTGATTCTTTTAGAACCCGTTATTCAGTTGAGTTCTGTAACTAACTCCAACTAACTAATTGTCCGACGTACTAGCGTATCTTCATCTTTGTATCGTCTGTGTTTTCCTCTTCTTCTTTGTTTTTCATTTCTTCTATTTTTTCCGCTTCTTCTATGTTTTCACTTCTTCTGTGTTTTCCGCTTCTTCTGTGTTTTCTACTTCTTCTGTGTTTTCCGCTTCTTCTGTGTTTTCACTTCTTCTATGTGTTTTTTTCACTTCTTCTGTGTTTTCCGCTTCTTCTGTGTTTTCTGCTTCTTCTGTGTTTTCCTCTTGTGTTTTTCGCTTCTTTTGTGTTTTCCCCTTCTTCTGTGTTTTCCGCTTCTTTTGTGTTTTCCCCTTCTTCTGTGTTTTCCGCTTCTTCTGTGTTTTCCTCTTCTTCTGTTTTCCACTCTTCTGTGTTTTCTGCACACTTAGCATACTTATCAAAATAGTTCATTTATTTCTAATATTATTATTATTTGATGGTCACCAAAATTAATAATCGTGAAGTCCTCTTGACTTAACAAAAGGTACACATACCTATAGCGAGAATAGTCATCTATTAAAGTAAGAAAATAAATAACCCATAACGTGCTTTAACATTCATAGGTCTGTAAATATCAGAGTGAATAAGTCCTAGAGGTCTAGACAACCTTAAAGCCTTACCAAAATGTCTCACAGTTGCCTTACTAGCTAAACATGACTCACATCTAGACAACTTAACTCTAGTGAGTCGATTTAAAAGACCTTTAGCTAGCCTACTTAATCTATCTTGGCCAATGTGACCAAGTCTAGCATGCCATTTAATAGATTCAGAATTAGGGTCAAAATATGAAACATAAATAGAAGACAAATTATCATAATATACATCCAAATCAAGAATTAGAAAATCATTTTTCAATGTAGCATAGTCAAAAATATTGCCATTATACAAAATATCTAATCTATAATGACTAGAAGGAAAAACGAATCCTGATTTCATTAAAGTTACAAGAAACATAAGGCAACATCGCACTCCGGGTGCATAGAGAGCATCATAAAGAAGCAAAGCATCTCCTCCACGCAACTTGAGCTGATATATCCCTATTCCTAGGACATCTTCTTCACTGTTGTTACCTAACACGATAATTTATGAACCCACCAGATATCAATGAAAGTCCACATAGCCAGTTCGATCCCGAACTATGTGCTTGCTTGCTCCCGTATCTACAATCCAATTAGGAAGAGAATTAGAAACTAATGCATGAGAACAAACATATAACTCAAAAGTAATGGATAAGAAAGGTACCTTCGTAGGTTCAGGATAATCCTGAGCAAAATGACCTTTCTTTCCACAACTATAGCACTTCACACATGCCATGTTTTTCTCTCCTTTGCCCTTAGCCTTTTGCTTATTGGCAATATGACCTTTTGGTCCATTCCTTTGAGGAGGCCGAGAACCTTTTCTCTTACCTCGATTGACATTATTGCCATTGGGTCCTTTCCCTTTAGTAACAAGAGCTATATTGGAGGGGTCGGATGCTTTTAAGTGATCCTCCTCCATTTCGAGGTGCCTAGTGATCTCTGCAAGAGTTTTGACGTTCTCATTATGTGTCAAAACAACTTTCACATTCTGCTGGTGCTCAGAATGATCTAGAAGAGCTCGAATCACATTCAGGACTTGTTCCTCTTTAAGGATGGCTCGACCAGCTGCCTTTAGATCACGAACCATAGCACTTATGGTTTGTAAATGTTTAGCCATAATACGAGTCGTATTAATCTCGTAGTTCACCCACTTGAGGTACAAAGCACAAAGCCTTGTAGCAGATGTTTGACCAAAAGTGATCTTAAGTTTGTCCCACATGGCCTTAGCAATGGCACAATCCTCAAACTCTCCAATTAGATCGTCATGTATGAAATACAACATAGTATAACATGCCTTACGATCCTTTTTGGCCCAATATTCATAAGCCTTTAAGGATGCTTGATATTGCTCACTAGCAGTATCAATATCTTTTCCGTCTTTGTCTTTCACTAAAGGCACATTCATAATTGTGGTCAAATGTTCGAGCCATTCACGTTCATTTACAAGATACTGAATCTTCCTTTGCCACATATCATAATTAGACCCATCCAATTTTTCAGTGGTAGACAAATCATCGATCATCATTTTAGTTGCCATATCTACAAGTATATATAAAAATGACGTGAGGCACATTTCCATTAATTAAATTATTAGAAAATCCATAATTCATGTAGTATGATCGAACATTTTGGTAAGCTCATAATCATCTCATACAAAAATGAACTAGGAATTTCTATAATTTAATTAAACTAATTGAATTTGACATGTCACAAAGACGCCAAAAATAAACAATTTGTAAAACTAATTTACAACTGACACTTAATACATATAAAAATATATATAACTCATTTATATAATATTATTTTAAATATAATATAAAATTACCCATAAAACACGTTTATGGAATATTTCAAATTATATTATATGAAAACTCATTCATGAATTTATAACAATTTAACTCATGCAAACCATAAGGAAAAAAAAAATCATATAGCAAAACTTATTTGCATAATTAAACAAATTAATCTAAAATTTTCATGAAATAATAAACAAGCAAAGACTAAATTGCTAGTTACATACATAATATCATATAAAACTAATTCAACATGTACAGAAATTAATGGACAAGAATCATCAATTACAAATTTTCTGTTTTTCGTGCACATATTTGGGAAAAAATCATTTAGACAAAGATAATAAATGAGTTTACCATGCACATCGATAACATTTGTCCAAATGCATTTAACACCATGCTTTTCCAATTGCTTTTAAGGAGTTTACGTGCACTTCTTTTCCAATGTTAATAAATGAATGTATCATGCACATCTTTTGAGGAGTCCCTCTTTTATAACCAAATGCTCTTAAAACATACCATGCCTATATCTGACTCTCATTCTTAAATAGAGACTACCGTCTCTTTTAAAACTGTGTATTATGTCTTTCATTTGTTTTAAGAAAACAGAGACTACGCCATCTCTTTTATGTAAAAGAAAGTTTTCAAACCTCTGCGTAAAGAATATTCATCTGTCAAAGCCTTGTTTTGTTTTTAACCAAATGCTTTTCAAAAACTTGGATTAAAAATCATGCATACATCTTCCGAAGAAAACCTTTAATGAGTTTTCCATAAAGAAAACAACACCTATTTTGCTTGTTGATTTCAGAGAGTCACACAAACCACTTTTTTCTTTCAACGTTCAAAAAGCTGGAAAAGTATGTATATAGTATATTTTCTTTCATATTTTCTTTCTTCACTGCAACAACTTCTATTCTTTAGATCTTATATGTACGAAAACAAAATGAGGTTGTACACTTATTCTCTCTTCACTTACGTTATTTCAATGTAAAAATGACAAAATAGTATGGATGTTTTCAAACTTCCTTCGTATTGATGATATGCTTAAAGAACAAGAAATAAAGTGTTTCGGTTTTCGTGAAACCAATTAAAAAATAAAGCCAAGATAATCTCATGCATATTTAATGAACAACTTTCATGTGTTAAAACAAATAACACAACAAAATACGTAAATCATTGACATTTTCAAGTATGATGTGAAAGCAATATTGGCTCTAATACCAATGTAGATTTATATAAGGGCTGACCTTAATGCGGAAGCGGTCGATCGATTCTCTGTTTGCTAGTCCATGTTTCACGGTTGGCTACTTGAGTCACCGTTAATCCACGCCCCAAACTCTAAGCCTTGATGGTGTGATTCACGTAAAGAAGAATGAAGGGATTTTTTTCTCTATGATTGCAATGAATGTTGTGTATTGTTTCACCCCCTTAATCCTCCTTTTCTATTAGGACACTGTTTAAATTGCCAATAACTGCCAACAAATAGAAACCTTTCTTACCCTACAATGTAGTTGTATGTAAACCTAGAGCAATAAAATGATGAACCAAAAATTTGTTAAGCCCTATTGTTAAGAATAATAAATTATTAGGAAGGCAACACATAATAGGGGATAATGACTATTTCTTAAAAACACAGGACTCTGCTAAGTGGTAACACGATAAAGTGTAACACCTATTAGGTGTTAGAAGGTTAGAAGGAGAAGTGTTGCAAGCATTAAACCATATAAGGAATTCAATCACTACTAATTGGTATCATTGGCTATCATGACTTAAATGAAAGTAAGAAGGACCTCTAATATTTATAGTTCAATTGGAAATGTATATTATATTTGTATTGGTTTTTTAATTTTATCCAAGTGACATGTAAATTTGAGGAAGTGAAAAATATACCTTATTAAATGTCAATTAGTATATGGAATTTTCTCATTTATAAAATGAATTAAGTATAATATCATCAAAGGAGAAAGTACCATAATACATCCAAAATACATCTATAAAATCATGAAGAACAAAATCCATTTAATGTCCCCTAAATATGTCCACCTCAATGTAGTTAATTGACATATAAATGTTATTGCGTGAAGATATAACTATATAAGTTCTTAGGAATCAATAAATGGAATTTGCTCATACATAAAAATGAAGCATTTATAATGTCAACAATTAACCAGGTACACTAATAAATCCAAAGTATATACGTAAAAGTCTAAACAAAATCTTAAAGAGCAAAATCCATCTAAATCTCCTTTAAAATGTGTAAAAAAATGAATATACAAAAACATCCACCAATTTCACATATCTCTCCCTTTTTGCAACATCAAAGAGGACAAAAGGGAGCTACAATAGAGATAAGCTACAAAGGAGGAGGAGCGGGAGGAGATCACCCTCATGCATGATTCAAGATCTTAGTAAGGCACCCAACATAATGGTCCAAGTGCTCTCGAAATAAGTCCATCTTATCATGATTAAGTGTATACTTGACATGTATGGATATCAACTAACTACAAATGTATGTATGCTAAATTTACAAAGTCTTTTGAGTCTTAACAAGCTCTAAAATTAAGAAAAGACTTACAAATATATAGGTAGTAAAGGTCTATTAAGGGGACCTACCATATGATTAGTTCTTTCATCATCAAAGAGTAACTCCTTAGTGTGACTTTATATTGGTTTATGTGCCATTCTTTTAATTTAGTGCCTTTGCTTCACTTCCGTACCCAATTGCAAGCTATTATCACTATTTAGGTTACAACCATTAACCACCTCAAATCTATAGCTTAAAAGAGAAGAACTAAATAAATAATTAAATTAGAACTCATCCTTAGTAGAAGGAATGTGAAAATACTTACATATGAGTCATAAGACAATAACATAACATATGCTTTGACACTTCTTGAATCGAGTGAAATGAAAAATGTTTCAAAAAATAAAGTACCCTAAATTTATTCACTAACCTATCATGAGAGTGGACAAGAACCAAAGGTCATTAAACCTTTTATTAATCGTATGGCCATTCAAGAAGTTTCTAGAGTCTTTAGGCTTAAGAAAAGGAGGATAACAAATAGGGGCTGCGGCGCAAGAATAATATTAGAACAGTTAGAGATGGAATTTGGTCTAGCCACTAAATTTTTTTATTCAAATAATTATAATGGGTGAATTGCTTTGGAGTAGGAATGCATAAAATATTATTGAGAATTTATATAGTAAAAAGAATTTTAATACATTGGACATGAGATATAAATACTTTCTATGTTTCTCTTATGTCATCCCCCAAATTGTAATAAAATAAATGAACATTGTTAGGCTAACCATAAATTTCCTACATAGAATAAGCTCTCAATTAATCACCTAGTTTTAAATATCCTAGGATTAAGCCTCCATGAAACTCTCATATCGGAGGCAATGATTTTACCCATTTTTATAATTTAGAAAAAAAACTCCAATTTTACTCATAAAAGTGTCCAACATCCAAATCTAGTAAAATTAAACATCTAAATATATGCAACAAGAGTTTTTTAAAAAGCTTCAATAGACTTTTAATTTCACCAAAAGCATCAATTTTATAAATTTCAATTTGATGCAATCAAAACCAAAATTTCATGAAATTGAAGGTGGAATTAATTTTTAAATCATGAAATCCATGCCAATTAATCATTAACTTCACGAACACTAAATAATTAGGAAAAAAACCAACTTTTATAAGATTTAAAATTTTTCCAAAGTTAGAATGGATACGATAAGGTGGCAGGTTGATGGGAATCGATCCTAAAAATTGAATAGCACTCTTGAAAGAGTTATTATCTTTAGAGCAGAGAAGTGGAGAATCACCTAAGAAAGTAAAAGATACCACAAGTGAGATAATTTAGAAATATGCCTATAAATCATGTTGAAGAGTAACCAAAATGGAGGTGTTAAGTTAAAAACATAAGGACAAGTAGAAATCTAACTAATGGATGTTTAACTTTTGACAGGAAAAGAGGCTTTTTTTAGAAAGTTTGTGAGAAGTAACTTTGTATATGGTGAAATAAGGAAGGAAAGGGAAACAATGTATTTAAACACATGAACAGTTAACTAGTCAAACAATTAAGTTTGATTAGTCAATAATTGGGAATCAGTTAGCTAATGTTTATTTGAAAAGCTAGCTGAATTGTAAGGAGCATATGTAACTGTTTGCTCCAACCATCAGTTAGCTAAAGGGTTAGATAGAAAAAAATCATCTACAGAAACACTTTAAAATAAATTTAAACAACACTAAATTAACTATAATGACTTTTAAATAACTAATTATGGATATTATTTTGAAGAAAGTCAAGTAATCATATAAAACATGAATCATTCATACCCAGTTACCTTCTAATTGTATTAAACCTATCCTTATTCAATGATTTAGTGAAAATATTAGCCAATTGGTATAAGTTCTTAAAAAGTTCTAACTCAATATTTTTATTTTCCATATGGTTTATAATGATTTGATAGTTGAATTTTTTGGTGTTTAATTCTAGAAAGTTGAACGAGATTCTTAGTGAGGAAAGTGGAGCAATCGTTATCAAACCTAATGGGTATCTTTATAAATTCCTTACATAATCTCTAAGTTATAGCTTAAGACAAAGAATTTATACATAATTACTACTAGCTGCCACATATTTGACTTCTTTAGTTTGTAAGTCAAAAAAAATATTTCTTACTAAACAATAAGACTAATATATTGCTTAAGTATTGACAAGTTTGAATGTGATCTTTCTATCTAAAATACTACTGATATAATCTATACCATAATGGTTAACCAAATTAAAGAATGTATAGTTAGGATACTAAAATCCTAGTGACATAGTACCACAAAACAATATAAGTGTGCCATTATTGACTAATAAATGAGATTTTTCAAGGTATACACTAGATTTAATATTAGGCCTACTTGTGGTAAGGTAAAGTGAACTACCAATCATACTTCAGTAGAGATTTATATCAATTGACTTATCATATTAATCCTTGCTAAACTTCATTGTGACACTTAATGGTTCTTATTGTGCCCAAACAAGTTTTAAAAATACATAGGTTGTCCTACTCGCAAGTATACGAGGTGGTTGTAGTTGATTACCTAGGGTCGTCTCCTACGGAGGTGAAATTGTTTGACTTAAATTAACCTTGAACAAAAAAAAACGTATGCAATCTTAAGAATTCTATCCTAATTTTTTGATTAAAGGCTTTAAAGAAAATCATGAAATCAAACTGAAAAGTAAACTGATTCAATCGGAAGAAAAAACGATTAGATTAATCGAAGTGGAAAACTCTTGAGAATTAATTTCACTAATTTAATCTCCTATGGATGACTAAGGGGAAATGATTAGGTAGTCGTCTTACTAAAATTAATAGTTGGGTTCTAAGATCAACTTCAATAATAAACCAAGTCTAACCTTCATATTCAACACTTATCATCCAAATTAATTATGGAAACCTAACTACTAATTACCACTTAAGTTTATATATTTCTAGTTCTTAACTTAAGTGTCTATAGTTTCTCATTCCATATTAAACTTCTTCTCTCTATCTTTCGTTTAATACTAAAATGATGCTAAGTATGGTCATGTTATTACATCCATTCAATTCAGAAACTATAGAAAACATAATACAACAACACAGTCCTTCAATCATACATATTTGACTAAAATAACTATATTAATCCTCAAGAAAAAGAGATCAACCCATCCCAGAAATAACAAGATTCATCATATTCAAATACTTCAATCCCATCTTAATCATTATAAAAGAAGTATTAAAGCAATAAACCAAGTGAATAATTAAAATGAACTATCAAAAGCTAACAGAGTATAAATCTATCAACCAACAGATGAATAAGTTCAATAAAAAAACAGACAAATAATAAACAGAATAAGCAAATAAGTGTTCAGATAAGAGAGTTGCAGTTATCTCTTGCACTCTCAAGCTCTTTGCATTGGCTCTCTCCTTCTGCTCCTACTTGATTCTTACCCAGATGATTGGATGCTCAAGTTGTTTCCACCTCTCTGTTGTTCTTCTTCTTCACCTCACCCGAATGGTCTCTGCTTTCTCTCCTCTCTTCTCTGCCTTCTTTCTTTCTCTCTATTTTTTCCCCGAATAAGTCTATGTGTAGAATGTAGAATGAGAGAATGATAGAATGTGTTGCCACCTCTTGGTTCCAGCCCATTTCCTAGCCTTTCCCTTTTCTATTTATAGGTCGAGTCTAGGTTTAGGGTAGGTTTTATATGCATCATCAAAGCCTAGCACACGTTACACATTAGACTGCAAAGGAATGGTCATGGGGGTGAGTATGGTAGTTATGGGTGTGACTCATTATCTCCACCGTGTAGCCATGGTAGGTACAGGTAGGTCAACTTACTAATGCTTTGTCTTATAGGAAAGCGAGAAGCCGAAAAACTTATTGATTACAAAAACAATTACTTGTTTTAAGCTAAATATCACAAGTATACGAGTCGTTACTTGTAGTAAAAAGCAAATATCATCCCACAGAGATTGTGCTTAGGCACCACTTAATTTAGGTTTTGCTTTTGTGCTTTGTTTAAGACTCAAATTTGAATAACAACTGAAAAGTAAACTAAGTCAAAACAAACCAGCAACAATCAAATAATGTAATGGTGGAAATCTGTTAAGAGAATCAATCATGTTATGGGAGAGGGGATTTTACCTATCATCAATGCTAATCTAGCCTTTTATGTGTTTATGGGGTGTCAGTTCTAGACGATTGTAGGGATGATTACTCTCTCTCGATTTAGAATTATTCCCTAAATCGTAAACGCTAATCAAATTATGGATTTGCAATCTCTCAATTCACAAATTATCTATAATTCTAATTAGTTTTGAAGCTCACTAATAAAAAATCAGGTCTCGCATGAGATCTCTCTCTATGAAATTAATGACTAGATTGATTAAGTGGTCAATTAGATCACCTAACTCTCGTTAATCCAATCTAATCATTTTTATCTAATTCACCATATCGGTTTATTACCGAAATATGCAAATACATCAATCAATCACAACACCTAACTCAAGTAAACACAAATCAACTAGATTAACATTAAAGATAAGCAAAATCCTAAAGGAAAAGTTAGAACATCATGAATAACTCAAAATCCATATTTATACAACCCATCTCAATCTTACACAGTAAATGAATAAAAAGATAAATTGGGAGGAAATGAGACTTAGGTTAGATGATTCGAGAAAGTAGTGGCATCGAGAGATCACCTATTTCTGGAAGCTTCGGCATCGGCACCCTCCTCTTCTTCCTCATCTTCTTCTCTCTCTCTCCTCTCTCTTGCGCTCTTTTGGGTTTCCAAATGTAGGTAGAATGTAGGCTCTCTTTTAGGGTTATATCATAATCCTTTTATAGTCTTTACTAATTAAGGTAACCCTTGTGTCTTTTTAAGGTCTGAAATGTCTGAAATGTCCCTCGAAAACTTGAATCTGAAAGTGACTCCTCGCCCAATCGTGGCCTGGTTATCTACTCTCTGTCACGATCGTGGCCCTTAGTGCATAATCGTGGCCTGGTTATCTACTCTCTGTCAAGATCATGGTAGATCCCCCATGATCGTGGTCCAATGCTCGAGCTTCTGTCACAATCATATTTGCCATGATCGTGGCCCTATGGTGGTGCTTCTGTCACGATCGTGGTAGGTCCCCTTGATCGTGGCCTTGTGTTTTGGTTCAGGTATCCTCCAAAACTCTTTCGAATGCCCTAAAACACTAAGAAGTTCATCAAGACACATCATATATATAAAATTAAAGCTAAAAAACATGTTCTCACCCAAAGAACACTTAAAACACAAATGTTTATGAACTAACTGTAACACTCACATACCCCTTGGAAGGATACGTAGATGCTACAAACAATAGAGCCAAAATAAACCAAAACATACTAAACGATCACTTATATGCATTTTCAGAAACTCAAGGAACAACATTTCATTCATTATTGATTGGATCACATTCAGAACATAATTTATACATGCTACTTACTATATATAAGCCTTAAATTCAAAACCACATTGTATTAACGTTATTACAAACCATTTACATCAAAATACAAAACATTAACTATATCACAAAAACAAACTCAAATGTACATCTTGTCAAAACAAAACACATCTTTCTTTGTCCATTGCGATTGTCTTTATCCTAGTCTTTAAACCTTCTTATCAGAACCTACACGGAGGCAAAACCACCGTGCTAAACATAAAGCTTAGTGGGGAATAACTAAACAAAATATGATTTGGTGACTGTTTTCTAGCAGTCGTCTAACATTCATATATACAGAATCAGATCATATTTTAAACAATCTTTAGTTGTGAATATAAAAATGCAATCCAATCAATATGTATCTCATAACAGAATATGCCAAATCAAAACATGATATATTTGTTTTAGAGCAAAACATACAAGTATCAAAACATAACATCCAAATTTTAGAACTGAACTTTAAAGTACCAGAACAGAACTTATCTACATATTATATCAGAACAGAACTTAGTTATTTCAGAACAGAGATTAATTATATCAAAACTGAGCATGTAACAAAATACAAAACAAATTAGCTTGCTAATCCTTTTTAGAGAAGTGGTTAACAAGATTAGAATAAAAGATACCACATTTGGTATCTGAAACAGAAGAGACTTAAGTCTCTGAAATAGAAGACACAGAAGTGTCTAAAATCAGAAGACACCGGAGTGCCTGGTACAGAAGACACCGGAGTATCTGGTTACAGAAGAAACCTTAGTGTCTAATTATAGAAGCAGCTGCTAACCCTTCTAGGCATGCCTATTTACCCACGACTAGGACTCAGCAGTTTTAAAACAAACCATTTCAAATTTCAGAAATTTATGTAAAAGATGAAGAACAACTTATGTTTTTATTCTATTTCGCTCCAAATGACCTTATTCATTGACATTTGATCAAACATA
>JAOQMS010043281.1:0-12079 GCA_027563885.1 Erythroxylum longipes
GAAATTAATTATCTTATTATTATTAATTAATTAATTAATTAATTAATTAATTATTGTTATAAATTTTCTACTTATTATTATTATTTTTTATTATTAATATTATTGTTTTATTAATTTTATTATAAGAAATTAATTATCTTATTATTATTATTATTATTATTATAAATTTTGTACCTATTATTATTATTATTATTATTAATTTTATTATACGAAATTAATTATCTTATTATTATTATTAAAATAATCAATGAATTACATATCCCCAATCATATTATACTATAGGGGCATTTTCGTCATTGACACTGTTTTGATGTTCTGTCTACTGCAACTAAACACATTTCTGTCCTCGAGACGGAGATAGTTTTTTTGGTTTTGTTCATCACAACCAAACATCTCACTGTCTCCAATTTTTGTTTTGTTCCGTCTCTAAATTTTCGTCTCGTTCCGTCTCTGCATATTGGAGACAGTAACCAAACACTGCGTAATTGTCTGCTTAGTGCTTACTTCGACTCTCTTTCCACTATTATTTGCTGCCTTTCTTGTGATTTTCTCACTGTCCTCTGTCACATTGTTTTCGCCCAAGAGTTAAGGCCTTTGAAAGTTTTAAAGGACAAGATTTGGGACGCATTCGGAGTGTAGCCTCCAATAAGTATTTATGATGAGAATTGACTCTTTTAGATTGTTGTGACTTTTTTTTCTCTTATTATATATGAAAATTTATCGTTAGATATGATAAATAAATTGACAAATAAACATAGTTATTTATACTAATAAAGTGCTTCATATGTTAGAAAAGAGTCCCATCAATTTAAATAAATTTAACAATTTTTTAAAGTAGTTTTAATATTTGTTCTTTATAGTTAATTAAACTTAAAAGAGGAATATTTGATAACACATGTTAAAAAACTAGTACAAAACTATTAAATCATAGTCTCAACATGTTTAATATTGGACTAGTGTGTTTTTGATGATGACAAAATAACAATGCAAATATAAACTAACCCCATTCTTGAGCTACATATAGTTTGCAAACTTTGAATAAAAAAAGCAATTCTTCATCATTGTTAAGTGGGTCAGCAAAGTACGGGGTTTATTTTTATTTTTATTGTAATTTTAGACTCCATGTAAGAGTCTTGGGATGTTATATAACCTCATCTTGTTAGTAAGACATTGATGGAAAATTTTCATACTGCATATGTGCATGTAAAATTGTGTTATTTAGGATAAGATATAGATAGGTTTTAATAATTTGCATTTTGATAGACTTTAAATTTAAACTCATTCATTAGATTTGGATTGAGTTAGTTAACAAGATGTTAAACTCATTCATCATATTTGGATTGAGTTAGTTAACAAGATGTCACAATATAAGCAAATCTATTTTATTACAAATAAGGAGTACTTACTTCATTTAATAGAATTTTAATTTATGTCTAAGTAATGGCTATTGATGCATTAACCTGGACTCTTCATGTGATTACTTTGAAAAGCAAATTTTTGTTTATCATTTGCATTATATGTTAGTAATTGCTAATTTATCAAATTGGTTCATTTGATCTTCTTTTGAACAGAGATAGAAGCATTTGGATAAGATTAGATGTACTAGATAACTTTATTAAATTTAAATTAGAAGATGGTGAAAATTTATTAAGATACATTTGATAATTTTTTTGTAAAATTACATTCAATAAAATTTGCCTTGTCATGATCTTATCATTTCTAGGTTTATCTTCTCATTTTTAAAATTACTCACCATTCTAGGAAGTGTATAAATAAGAGAACAATAGTTTTATTTTGTATCTGTAGTATGGTATAAAATTAGGGCATTCATATTGAGCATTTTATACACATGTAAAATACTGCATGAGTTCCATTGGTGTTCTTACATGCAAGCAAATTCTTCATTCCATCTCGAGTTCTCTCACAGGTTTTATTGTACCTTTTTACTTATCTAAGAAGCGTTTAAGGTAACTTGATTTCAATATTTTGTGCTAATTAAGAAACCTTGTATGAGGTTCTAAAAGAATAGCAACAGTTGGGGTTGACTGTTGGAGAGTTAAAGAAATCTGAGGGCAATTCTTTATTAGTTAGGGATGCAAGGTGGATTAGGATCTACATGTACCATTAATTTGGCTCTTAAGCTGGTGGAATCATTTGAAAATCCCATTGGGTCATGGTTTTTCCTTCTGTCGAGTCAGGGAGGTTTTCCACGTAAAAATATTAAGTCTCAGTTCTTTACATTTTGTTTTTAAATTTGGGTTAAGAACTTGACTAAAACAAGTTTACAAAATTGAAACTTGGTTAATATTAAAAAATAGTATTACTCAATTCACCCCTCCCCACTTTGAGTAGTGCTTGATCATTTTAACAATTGGTATGCGAGCAGGTTCTCCCTATTATAGGCTAACACCTAAGGAGAGATCTAAAATGATCTAAGAACCTGATGAGATTAAGAAAGGCTATTCTAATCAACACCTTCCTTTATTTAATGGAAGACACTATGGTTGGTTGAAAGAACGCATGGTCGATTAGATTCAATCAAAAGACTATAAGGTTTAGTTGATTATCAAAAATGGTCCTTTCAAGTATATGCGTACCAATGTTGATGGTACTACAGAAGAAACCCCAAAATCTAAGTTCACAATAGAGGAATAAAGGAAGACAGAGAAAAATGCATCTATTAAGAAATGGATTAAAACTGGCTTGCTATCTCAAGTATACAACCAGTGTCTTAGGCTTACAACTGCTAAGGAGATATGGGATCTTCTTGAGGTAACTTATGAAGGTTCCTTTCAAGTAAAACAATGTAAGATAGATTTACTAACTCCTCAATATGAACTGTTTAAAATGAATGAAAGTGAATCTATTCATGATATGTTTTTTTGATTCATTAACATTATCAATGAGCTTAATTCCTTGGAAATACCTACTACATTAAATAGGAAAATTCTTAGTAGTTTTCCACTAAAATGGATGCCTAAGTGTACTACTATCCAAAAGGCTAAGAATATTTCTACTTTGCAACTTAAAGATCTAATTGGTAACTTTATGAAATATAAAATAGCAATAAAAAACCAAATTCCAATTCAGAAGGAAAAGGGGATTGATCTAAAGGAAAATATGAATTAGAGTAACTCAAAATTAGATGATGAAGACATTGCCATGCTAGCACGTATATTTAAGAAGTTTCTTAAGAGCTCAAAGTTAACCAAAAAAGGCAACACAAAGTAAGGGTAAGGCCTCTTCTTCTTAATTTAAGAATAATTTTAATGGTTGCTTTAAATATGGTAGTCTAGACCCCACGAACAAGGATTGTCCTACATAAGATGAAGAACATAAAAAGGAATGAAACAAAGAATGTGGTAAGGAATGTGGAAAGAAATTTGATAAGAAAGAGTTTAGAAGAGCCATGTTTTCTCCATGGGGAGATTTAAATGAAAATGAGGTTGATTATGAAGACTTTAATTATATAACAAATCTTTCTTAGATGGCTCAATTTATAAAAAGTACAATGTATGTTGATGATGACTTTAAGGTAAATGCATTTGAATGGAAAAAAGATATTAGAAACTTACCTAAAAAACATTAATTGATTTGTGTGGCTTCTTGTGAATAGTTACGAAGATACTATTAATGAAGTCAATGTCTTAAAAGATGATGTTCTAGGGTTAAAGGAAGATTTAAGAGTCATGACTAAATTAAAATCCTATATGAAAATGAAATAAAGACTTTTAAAATGGAAAAATCTAACCTAAAAGGGAAGACCATGGAAATACAAAAGAATAATACTGCTCTTACTCGTGAGTTAAGTGAACTGAAAGTTTCTGCTGATCCTAGATAGATTAAGAACATGGGAAATGAATTATCTTTTATTAGGACTAAATTGATAAGGCTTAAAGAAGAATATTTGTAACCTCAGTCTGCTAAAAATAGGAATGAGAATGATGATGGAGCAACATTAGATCTTAGTTTCTCCCAATTTCTGCCTCTGTTCTTCCTAAAAGCCCTTCTGAGGTAAGTTGTATCCTAGACTCCCAAGTTGAAAAACTATCCAAACAAGTTGCAAATTTAAAGATTGAAAACTAAGATTTAAGAAATAAACTAGACAAAGGTAAAGAACAAATAGAGAATAAAGGTAAGAACCATGATAAGGAACCTATTAAGCAGCTTATTAAAGCACATAATAAGGCTCGACATAGGCTAGGTTTTAATGGGAAAAAAGAAAGAGTCATGGAACAAAAAAGATTTTAGTTTGCTTTCATGTATTATGGTAAGACAAGACATCATATGTTTCAATGTCATCATAGGCAAAAGGCTAATGAAAAAAACTATGCTTATGTAAAGCTTGTATGGATTGAAAAGAATGTTTTAAAAGCTAATTATATTAGAAAGGGACCCAAACAAGTTTGGGTTCCTAAATCTAAACCCGAATTTGTTTTGTAAGCTAGAGTGAGGGCGAATAACTAGTGGTTCCTTGACAACGGTTGTCCTAAGCACATGATAGGAGACAAATCTAAGTTCCACTTAGTCAAAGCCTTTTATGGTGGAACTATGACATTTTGTAACAACATGAAGGTGATATTATTGGTAAAGTAGGTGAGTCTCTATCATATTCCATTGATAAAGTATTGTTATTTAAGGGTTTAAAATATAATTCAATCAACATCTCACAATTTTATGAGAAAAGAAATAATATATAGCTTACTTATTATAAATGTTTAATTATGAGAAATGATAAAAATGAGTTTGTTCTTGAAGGAATAAGATTCAATAACACGTATAAGGTATATCTTAACTTGTTTCTTGATTTTAATCTAACTTGTTTAAGTTTTCTTGAAGAAAATCCTTTACTCTAGCATAAAGACTTGGACCTGTCAGTTTGTCATTGTTATAGAACTTTATTTCATGAGAACTTGTAAATTGTTTACCCTCTATGAATTTTAACATAAGCAAGGTTTATGAAGCCTGTTTGAATGGGAAGCATGTTTACTATCCTTTCAAGGCCAAAAACATGGTAAGTGTAAGCCACTAAAACTGTTGCACATAGACTTTTATAGACCCATGATAGTGGTAAGTAGAGGAGGTAAGATATATGTTTTGGTTTCAGTTGATTATTATTCACATAACATTAGACCATATTTCTTTTAACTGAAGTGAAACTTTTGATGAATTCTATATGTTTTATGGAAAAATCCAAAAGCAATATGGACATCAAATATTCTCATTTCTTTTTTATAATGGCACTAAATTCAATAATTTAACCTTTATAGACTATTGTAGGGAACATGGTGTTGATTATAACTTCTTAACCCTGAGAACTCCTTAACAAAATGGAGTCGTGGAGAGAAAGAATCAAAAACTAGAAGACTGGCTAAAATGATGCTTATATAGCTAGTAGACTTCCTAGGAACTTCTAAATTGAGGCCATACACACTGTACATTACATCAGAAATAAGGCCATTGTTAAAACAGTTCTAAAAAAAAAAGCTCCCTATGAATTGTTTAAGGGCAAGAAACCAAATATTATACATATTAGAATATTTAGGTGTCAATGTTATGTGCATAATAATGGTAACGATCACTTAGGGAAATTTGATCTTAGGAGTAATGAGGTTGTGTTATTAGGATACTCCTCTCATAATAAAGCATATAAGGTGTATGAAAAAAGAACTGTGTACGTAGAAGAGAGTGTACACGTCACCTCTAATGAAACTAATGATTTGCCTAATCATGTTGCATAGGATGATGATTTTGAGATAGGCTTGGTAAGAACATATACTAATAATGATCATGAAGAAGAAAAGTAGTAAGAAGGCACTCAAAATGATAGATATCTTGAACACCAAGGCACTTTGGAGGAAAGAGACCATCCTAAATGAACTATTGGAAGAAATAGAGATGACAGACAACATTATGGTTCCACTTCTATAGAACCAAATCCTATCAATTTGATAATTGATGTTTACCAAACTCAAGAAAGTTTTATATCAATAGCCTTTGTGCATAAACCATGGAAACATCAAAACTCCCATTCTTTAGACTTGATACTAAATGAAGTCAATAAAAGAGTTCAAATAAGATCTAAACTTCAAAGTTTTTATTCTTTTTATGCCTTTCTCTCTTTTGAAGAACTTAATGACTATCAAAATGCACTAACTGATCCTAACTACATTTTACCTATACAGGAGGAACTACACAAATTCAAGAGGAATCAAGTGTGGCACCTCGATCCTAGACCAAATGATAAAACTATAATTAGTATAAAGTGGGTTGACATAAATAAATTTGACAAAAAATGGCTTGATCCTAAGAAACAAGGTTAGATTGGTACTAAAAGACTATAATCAACATGAAGGGATTGGTCACAATGGGACCTTTGTACCAATAGCCTACATCGAAGCCATTAGGATCTGAATTATATTTGCTTCTTATATGTGATTAAAGTTATATTAAATGGATGTTATGACAACCTTTTAAAATGATTATTTAAAAGAGGAGGTCTACGTATAGCAACCTTCCAGGATTGAAAATCGTAATTTCCTAAACCATGTACATAAACTTGACAATGCTCTTTATAGATTTAAAGAAGCTCTTAAAGCTTGGTATAAGAGGTTGTCAAATTTTCTTTTAGGAAATGGTTTTCAAAGAGGGACAGTAGATAGAACATTATTTTTTAAAAAATAAAGGGGAACATTTATTAGTTGTTCAAATATATGTAATTGACATCATATTTAGAGTAACTAACGATTCCTTGTATGAAGAATTTGTAGGTTTAATGAAGAGTGAATTTGAAATGGGTCTCATGGGAGAACTCACATTCTTCATAAGTCTTCAAATTAAATAAATGAAGGAAGGAACATTAATCTATTAATATAAATACCTGAAAGAACTAATTAAGAAGTATGGTCTTAAAAACGTCAAATCCTATAATACACCTATTCCCACCTCAACTATGTTGGATGAGGATGAAAAGGAAAAAAGTTTTTAGGAAAGCTTTTATCAAGGTATGATTGGAACCCTTTTATACTTAACTACTAGTAGACTTGTTATTGTTTTTAGTCTAGGTTTATATGTAAGGTTCCAAGCGAACCTAAAAGAGTTGCATATGAAGATAGTCCAAAGAATTTTTAGATATCTCAAAGGAACAAAAGACCTTGCTCCTTGGTATCTTAAAGGAGGAATTTTCAACTTAGTGGCATACTTAGAAGCATATTTTGTAGGACATCTCGTTGATAGAAAAAGCAATTAAGGTATGGCCCATTTCTTATGACATTGTCTTGTTTCTTGGGGTTCTAAAAAACAGAACTCAGTTGCTTTATCCACAACTGAGGTAAAATATGTGTCTGTTACTTCTTGTTATGCCCAACTTTTATGGATAAAATAATATTTAACGGATTTTGGTGTGGACCTTGAAAGGGTTCCTATTCTATATGATAACACAAGTGCTATTAATATCTCTAAGCACTCAATACAACATTCAAGGATAAAACAAATTCAAATTCGAAATCATTTTCTTAAGGATAATGTAGAAAAGTGTTTAATTAAAATGAACTTTTGTAAAACAAAAGATCAATTTGTGGACATTTTCACCAAACCCCTAAGTAGAGAAAGATTTGAGAAATCGAGACTAAATCTAAGGATAATTAAACTGGCCTAGGTTTTTCTTTATTTTCCCAATGATTAAGTAGAAAATTGGAATATCTTGCATAATTATTTGTAGTTTTATTTGCTTATATAAATAAGAAGACTCTTTAAGCACTATTAATATTACCCTTACTTTACTATAATACATCATAAGGGTTGTCCAAGTAAGATTTCTTATTATAGTTATTCTACTTATATTTACCCTTATTTCATTATTTCTATTATTATTATTATTCCTTTATTTATAAGTCTTAAGTTATCTTTTACCCTAAATCATTATGCCTCCCTCTCATTTTCAACTTTTAGTCTTTTTTTTTCTTTAGCCTTAAACCTCACACGTCCCTCTCTTTCATTTCTAGGTTATATATATATATATATATATATATATATATTCCCTTCTCGCTTAAACCTTGATTGTACCTCAATCTTAGTCTCAACCAAACTCTCTTTCTCTCATTTTTCAATTTCTATTTCTTTAAAAAGCAACTGTTCATGTTGAGGTAGAGTAAAAAAATTTCAGTTGATGCATCCTCTGGCTTGTTGAAGCAAAACTGGTTGGTGGAGGCATGGAAGGAAGCCCAGAAAAGGAGAATTGCAATATTAAAGAAGGAAATAGAAAATAAGAAATAAAGGAAAGTTGTGAAGAAAATTGGTGAACAAATGGGTCATAAAATTTAGGTAGTCTCAAATTTATAAGAGAATGAATTGAGGGGGAAAAGGAATCTTGATGAGTTTGATGATAAAAATTCTAGGAAACCCATATTGGGAGTTGTTAAACTAGTTAAGGGGATAATGAAGTGATAAATGGTAATGATGATGACTTGATTATTACAAGACACCAAAAGAGGAAGAGAAGAGTCATGGAGACTCTACCTAAGCCTTCATCCAAAAAGCCTAAAATATCTTCTTCCAGAAAGCTCTTCATGAGATTCATTCCCTTTTTATCTAAACAAATTCTAAATAGAGTTCTTGCCTTTATTTGAGATAATGAAGTTAACTCTCATAGAAAATGAGCTCAATAAATAAAAAGAGAGGAAAGTAAATTGCCTTTGCCTAACCTAATCAAGAAAAATTGGATGAATTTTATTGTCAAAATCAGTTAACATCTTGCAATTTCGTTTCAATAAACTAGAAGAATATGGAGCTAGTTCCATAGTCGAGAAACTTAGATTTCAAGGATGGAAAGCTTTGATTGATACTATTTTAAGAACAAATATTATAAATATTATATTACTCAATTTTATGCTAGGATGATTGTGAACAATAATGTCTTGAAAACCATTGTTAATGGTGTTTGTATACAACTTGACCCAGCTAAATTAGGAACTGCTTTGGAGATACATTAAAGGGGCTTTAATGAATGTCGTCAACATTCAAAGAAATGCTACCGGTGCTGTTTCCGTAAGAAAAATATCATTATAATAAAAAATGTTCTTTTACTTAATTAGGGCCACTTTAATACTGAGATAAAAAGGTAGGAGTGACTTGGTTCTTATAGACCTTACTGATCGTAAAGCTAAAATTAATCTACCATTAATTATCATTCAACATATAGCTTATATAATAAGTCCTTAAGCTAAAAATCATGCATTAGGTTATTAAGACTTTATTACAAAAATCTTGAGTGAATTCAAGGTTCCTTTGAGAAGAAAAGGGGTTGCTTTAGGGAAAGTAGACAAGTTAGATATAGAGAAGTTTAAAAAAAAATAGGTATTCTAACTAAAGAATGCAATCTTGTGTTGAAACAGGATAAACATGTAGAGGAGTCAAAAATTGATGATTATAAATTCAGGAATAGGGCAACTACAAAAACTTATTCTATTCTAGCCTCAATTTCAGCCCTTACAAAGCTAAGTGAAGATAAGGGAAAAGTGGTCTGAAATCTTCCAAATTTGTCCAACTCAAAAAGCTCTTAAATATTATAGTTGGTGCTTTTATGAATAAAATATTAGTTCTTCATCATGGTCAAGTGGCTCAGCAAAGCATGGAATTTCTTTTTATTTTATTGTAATTTTAGACTCTTTTTAAGGGAGTTTTGGGATAGTATATAACCTTATCTTGTTAGTAAGACATTGAAGAAAAATTCTCATACTACATATGTGCATATAAAATTGCATTATTTAGGATAAGATATAAATTGGTTTTAATAACTTACATTTTGATAGACTTTATCCTTAAATTTATTCATTAGGTTTAGATTGAGTTGGTTAACAAGATGTCACAATATAAGCGAATCTATTTTATTACAAATAAGGAGTACTTACTTCATTTAATAGAATATTAGTGTAAGTCTAAATGTTGGATATTGTTGCATAAACCTGGACCCTTTATGTGAGTACTTTGGAAAGAAAGTGCATGTTTATCATAATATATCAAATAGGTTCATGTGATCTTCTTTTGATCAAAGATAGAAGATTTTGGATAAGATTGGATGTATTAGATAACTTTATTAAAATTTAAATTAGAAGATGGTGAATTTTTAAAGATATATTAGATAAAATTTACTTTGGCATGATCTTATCTTTTTTAGGTTATATCTTTCATTTTAAAAATTAGTCAGCATTCTAGGAAGTGTATAAATAAGATGCCTAGAGTTCATTTTTATTTGTGTGGTATGGTATATAATTAGGTCATTCATATTGAGCTTTTTGCAGAAAAATGTAAAATACAATATGAATTTTGTCTATATTTCTTACATGCATGTAGATTCTCCATTCCATCCCAAGTTCTCTCACAGGTTTTATTGTAAGAAGATTTTAAGGTAACTTTATTTATGTAGTTTTTGAGAATTAAGGAACCTTGTGCGACATCTTAGAGAGTAGCAACAGTCAGGTTGAACTATTGGAGAGTTGAGAACTTTGAGTGCAATTCTTCATTAGCTAGGAGTGTAGGGTAAATTAGGATCTACAGGTACTACTATATTGGCTCTTAAGTTAATAGAATCATTTAAAAATCCCACTAGGTTGTGGTTTTTTCTCTTTTCGAGTAGGGAAGTTTTTTAGTTAAAAAATATTGTGTCTCAGTTCTTTATATTTTGTTTTTGGATTTTGGTTAAGAACTTGAATAAAATAATTTTACAAAATTAAAACTTGGTTAATATAAGAAAAAATTGTATTACTCAATTTTAGTTGATCATTCTAACATTTACCAATGTGATAAGAAAGTGCTCAAATATTTGGCTTTTGAAATAAAGGAGTCTCTTTAAAGGTAGCCTAAATAAAAAAGGTTGTTGTTGCTATAAATCTTTTAGATCCAACTATTATAGCTCATGTAAGGCTTATTTTTATTTAGGTTTATAAAAATTCTTAGTAAACAAAGAAATCTCTTTCTTATTACTGTTGCACAGGCCACCAAATTAGAAACTTCAATAACACATTTGCCCTTTTGCAAGTTCTGTGTGAATGAGTTGCAAAAGTAAGGTTTAGGATAAAATATACAATCTTATTTTATCTTTTTTTAATTCAATGGTTGAGTGTTTTTTAGGTTTAGTTTTTCATATTTTGTATGATCTAACTTTGAATCACTCAAAATTTGATTTGACTCAAGTTTGAGTCAAATAATTTGATTTTGATTTGAGTTTTAAACAATCAAAATTCATTCAAATTCAAATTCAAGTTGCCTAACTCATAATTAATTGAAATTCAGATGCCAATTTAAGACTCGTCTGAATTCAATTCCATCTATTGCTATTTAATTATATGTGAAAGGCAACGGTAGTTGCCCTTACCATCTTGGTATGGATAACTAATTAGACTTAACATGGTAAGGGATCATAATTATTATTGCAGTAGAGAGAGCATACTTTAATCCATTTAATTTTGCAATTTAGTCATGCCAAAACTTTATAAAATGAGAATTATATTATGAGCCATCTTTTAATAACACTCACTCACTCACCATCTATATGATCAACCCAAATAATTACCATAGATCAATTTTAAGTGGAAACTACCTAAGTGGAATTTAGTGGTTCCATCATCACCATTATAAATGTCAATTGATCATAATTAAGAAAGTTTATGCAGTGATTAGTGAGCAACTTCATTCATGATATTATTTTTGGTTATATGTGATTTCAAGGGTTAGTTTTCTTTAGATTTTATTGTTATTGTTATTTTTAATTTTGATTTTCTTAATTTACTTTATATTTATAGTTTTTTTGAGAAAGAAAACAAGTTTTTAAAGATAAAACTGTTACTTCCAAGTAGAGATGGTAATTTGGGTTCGGGGATCTCCGTGGGGATTCCTCGTTTGGGGCGGAGATTGGGAAAAAATCACCCCGTAGAATCGGGGATAAGGCAAATATAACTCCCGAGACAGAGTCGGGGACGGGGACGGGTTGAATAATCCTTGCCCCGTGGGGATCTCCGTTCACGATAATTTTATAAATATATTATATATTTTTAATTTTATACTCTTTACTAAAAGTTGGGTA
>JAOQMS010043283.1:0-12076 GCA_027563885.1 Erythroxylum longipes
ACTAACTCTAACTAAATAACTGTCTGACGTGCTAATGTATCTTCATGGTATCGTCTATGTCTTCTTTGCGTCTATATTGTCTTTGTGTCTGCGTCTATGTTTATATTTACGTTTGTGTTGCCTTTGCGTCTATGTTGACTTTTCGTCTATGTTGACTTTGTGTCTGCGTCTATATTTTGATTTTGCATATGCGTCTGTATTGTATTTGCGTCTATGTTGTCTTTTCACTTGTGTTTCCTTCTGCGTCTGTGTTCTGTACTTTATCTGCACACTTAACACACTTGTCAAACAGGTTCATTTGTTTCTAACATTATTATTATTTGATTGTCATCGAAATTAATCATCGTAAAGTCCTCTTGACTTAACAGTTAGTAGATAAAGACAAAATAAGAGGTAAGTGGATACTGTATTAAATGATGAGGGCATAATTGGGAGAAAAAGGATTAAAAGTTGTCTTAAAATTTAGAAGAAGAGAAGAGAGAGTCATAGAACAGAAGAGAAAAGAGAGAAGTTAGAGAAGAAGTAGAAAACGTGGGAAGAAGAGAAATCAAGCTTGTTAAGGTAAGTTAATCATCTTTTCTTCTTGCTTTATTAAAGAAATGGGTTATGTTAAGAATGAAGGGATTATAGAGAGAGTGGGTGTTGTGTTGGAAGGAGAGGAAGAAGGAACCCATTTGATTCCTAGGGTTTCTAAACTAGGTCTTGGGTTTTCTAACCTTAATGGACCATGGGTAGATTAGGTTTGAGCTAATTTGTGTTTATTGCATTATTTTGTGATTATTGAAGTTTATAAATTTGATTAGAATGTTGTTTTGAATGGAACATTAGTTGTTTTAGGAAACCAAGAGAATCCTACCCAAGAGCAAGAGGAAAGACAACCTTGAGTTGGGTTTTTGCAAAGGATTTAGGAGGGTAATGTATTCATAGTTATTGTGTAATTGGGCAAATTCTTGCCTATTTGTGTGTATATTGATTTGCTTTCATTTGATTTGCCTGAAATTGAAATCGCTGTGAATGTTTGGAAATGCATGATGAATTATGATTATGTTATGCCTTGAAAAAAGATTATGATATTTGTATAAAAGGAAAGAAGAAAAAGTAAAAGAAGAATGAGATTATGGATTGGTGATTGATTGTATTGAGCATAAAATTTGTTTATGATTAGGCAAGAGAGGAACCCGTTTCGTTAGTCACGTGCATGATGACCTATAGCCTTTTCTTGGCTGCCCACTTGAGGCCACTAGATCATGAGAAATTGGACTCATTTCGTTCAGGGCGTAAACTTTAGTTTCTCTATTTTGTTCCATGGAACTCTAGAGCCATTTATTTGTGCATTGCATCTTTGAATTATCAAGTATGATGCATTTGTGTGTTGTGTTTAATGCCTAAAATCTATGTATTTTGTTATGAGTTTTGAGCTAAATTTATTAATGCTTTAATTGCTAGCTATATATGTGCATATGCTTGAATTGTGGTCGATTGCCGATGGCTATAAATGCATTAGCCACTAAGCCTTGTAGCTCAACCCATCCTTTTTCCACTTCTCAGGTGCAGAACAAGCTGGTTAGCAATCTTTGCAAGGCATCGGAAACTTTAAGATAGTTAGAGACTTTTGCACTAAGTTAGTGAACATTTAGGATAGCATTATAGGCATATCAAACATAAGCATCCTTGTCATTTTGTTTTAAGTTAGTGATGTGTATGTTGATATGTAGTAAAGCTTGTTCAAATATTTACTTTGCTTAGTAATGAGAATGAGAATTTGAGAATTTTCTTTTGTGTATGATGATGTCTTTTTACAGGTTGAGTACGATGGTTGTGGAAGTGGAATGGGTATATGCATATTCTTCTTCGTTGAGATTGCAAAATTGTTGTTTTTTTTAGAATAGCATGTTAGAGATTGCAAAGGTTGTATGGGATTAATCATTTGAGGTGAGATTCAAGAATTTAGCAAAAGTACTTAGTAGTTGAATTGATATGAAGAGGTATGGCATTTTGCAAGCTTTCATAGGTGTAGAAATTGTGTTTTGAACTCAAGGGAAAAACTGTATCCATTTAGGTAGAATTATCCAAAGTTGTCTTCATGAAAGTTGTAGATTATCTTTCTAGCTTTCCAATGATATAAAGTCTAAAATTTTGAGAAGTTACGATTGGGAGATACGATCATTATAAGTTTATAATGTTGTTTAGGATGCATATAGGACAACTATAGTGAAAGATGAGAATTTTTTGTATGTGACGAATCAATGGAGTTGAGATTTGGGAGTTTAATGAAATCAATTTGGTAATTGAATGTTTAAGGAGGGACATTGCATTAGAAGAAGTGAAATTGGGAAGATTATTACTGAAAGTGATGTTAGAGTGTATGTAGGAATCATTGGAGATGCTTAAAGGGAGCTTGGTATGTTCGGTTGTATAGTCTGAATCATCTTAGTCTAGATTGTCTTAGTCTGGATCGTCTTCGTCGGAACCATCTTAGTCTGATTCGTCTGATCCATTTCAGACCTAATTACTTCATCTGAGGCAAAGTTTTCTTATTTTGACCCTTTATATGGCGAAATCCCTCTTTAAAGTCTGCATAAAAGTTGTAGATCTAGAAGTCCTCTTTGAAACCATCCTAAAACGATCAAAATATGATATCTCTAGTGAAAGTTATGCTAATTGTCCCAAGAGAGGTATAATATGATTAAGGACATAATCAGGTATGACTTTTTTTTGCCATAACTTCATCACCAGATCTCTAAATGAAGTGATTATTAAACTAATAGATTCCTAACATATTTCTCTACCTATCCAAAAACTTTTAGCGGTTGATTCGAAAAATATTGATCGAGAGAAAGTGAGGGAAAAGACCGAAAGAGCATGATTTAATTTTTTTACCGAACATACTTCGGTATTTTTATCATATCTTAACCTGTAGAGCTTCGAATGAGACGATTATAGTTTCAAAATAAACTAGAGACATGGAGCTACAATTGTTCTGAAGAATTCAATTTATGATTCTACTATCAAAATTGGTTTTGGCTAGAGAGATCCCATGGAAATGAACTTATGGGATGATAAGTTCACGTCTTTTGATATTCAGGATAGTTGGGCTCCGAAAACAGGGTCCATCAAGTAATGTTTCTTATAGGGCTAAAAAGTCTCGTGAGAACTTCCAACTAGCCTATAAGGCATCTTTAGCCAGACCCGAAGATGCAAAACTGAGCTTAGAAGCGAAGTTAGAGAGAAAGTAGGCAGTCTTCTTACTAGAGGCTGAAAGGCTCTTCTATCAACATAAGGCCAAATGTAAGCATATTGTGGAGGTAGATAAAAGTAGTAAATATTTTCACTCAGTGGTACAGAAGAGGGGAAAACAAATCACAATATCACACATCATAAGGGATGATGGATCCCAACAACATCAGTGGAAGAAGTGGTGAATTGTTGCATGAACTTCTACCAAGGTCTCCTTGGAACTTCCATGCCAATGGATCCGATAGAAGCAAATGTAGTCACTAATGGACAGATATTAGATGAGCAAGAAAAGGAAGGGTTAATTTCCCCCATTAGAGAAGAAGAGATTAATAATGCACTGTTTGATATAGGGGATGAAAAAGTGCCTAGACTAGATGGCTATACTTCAACATTTTTTAAACAACAATGGGAGAGAGTAGTGCAGAGCCTAATTGTAGCAGTGCAGGAATTTTTCTCCACAAGAAAACTCTTGAAACAAATAAACCATTGCATTCTCACCCTCATACCAAAGAAGAAGACAGACCCTAAAGTTATGAATTTGAGACCCATTTCCTATTTAAATGTGGTTTATAACGTGATTACAAAAGTTTTGAATGAGCGAATGCTTAAAGTGATCAAGAATATAGTTGATCCGGCTCAGGCGACTTTTATACCTTGCAGATGTATGATGGATAATGTGTTCCTAACCCAGGAATTAGTAAGGGTTACATGAGGAAAAGAATCTCACCTAGGTGTATGATCAAGGTAGACATCACCAAGGCCTATGATACGGTGGAGTGGAGTTTCCTTCAGAGTATGATGAGATGCTTGGGCTTCCCTTCTAAATTTACTAGTTGGGTAATAGAATGTGCGCAGTCTACTTTTTATTCAGTTTTAGTTAATGGAACTATGCATGGTTGGTTCAAAAGCCAAAGGGGACTGGGGCAGGGTGACCCAATGTCACCTACTCTATTCCTACTTTGGTTGGAATACTTATCATGACTACTGAAGAACAGAACAAACAATACCCAGTTTCACTTCCATCCGAAGTGCAAACAATTAGGTATTACTCATTTTGCTTTTGTAGACGACCTTATGCTATTCTCAAAAGGGGATCAAGCCTCTGTAGGTATCTTAGTGGGAGTGTTACACGAATTAGAGAAGGTTGCTGGGCTGAAAGTAAGTGTACAGAAGTCCAACATTTATATAGCTAGTGTGGAGGGGTATGAAAAGGAATTATTACGACAGCTGGCGGATTACTCCTTAGGAGACTTTCTTGTTTGTTACTTGGGAGTACCCTTAGCTCTAATGAAAATCTTTTTCACTTATTACTCCGTGTTAATCTAGTCAGTTGAGACATTTCTGAATACATGGAAGGGGCAATCTTTATCACTTGCGGGTAGAATTGAGCTTATTAATTTTGTTATTCAAGGTGTGCTAGCCTTTTGGTTACAGGCATTCCCTATTCCCATAGCAATCTTAGACAGGATAATTACCAACTGCAGATTGTTCTTATGGGGAGGGAGACATCATAGAGTGGCTTGGGACACTATATATACACCGAAAGCAGAAGGAGGGTTGGGGTTGAAAAATTGTAAGATGTGGAACAATGCATTGCTAGCAAAGGTTCTTTGGAACATTCATGCCAAAGAAGATTCACTATGGGTGAGGTGGATACATGCAAAATACCTCAGGGGAACATCAATATGGGACTGGACTCCCCATAAACGAGATTCACCTCTATTAAAGAAGCTGGCATGGATTCGGGACAAAATGGTGGAAAGATTAGGAGGTCAAAATGAGGTTGTTAATGGCATGCAGAATTTATGTGTGAATGGTATACTTTCATCACAAAAGATTTATGATCTGCTGCAGCTGAAGAACACCAGTAAACCCTGGATGACATTTATTTGGCGAAACTATATCCCACCTAAATTCTCATTCATTACTTGGCTCAGTCTCAGAAATAGATTGCCTACTAAAGATAATCTACAGTTCCTGGAGATTGATTGAGTCTGTGCTCTGTGCAATATAGAAACTGAAAATGTTGATCATTTGTTCTTCAAGTGTGCCTATGCAGGTGAAATCTGGTGAGGCATCTGTGTATGGCTAGGATTAAACTGCACTATGTCTTCCTTATGTTGGGCTATAAAATGGATCAGAAAAGATTACACTAGAGCAGTTATAAGAAGGAAAGCTACTAGGCTTAGCCTCATGTGCACCATGTACCTTATATAGAAGGCAAGAAATTTGGTTCAGTTTGAGTCTGCTTCTTTTATAAGCTCTGATGTTATCATAAAAATAAAGAAAACTATGTATAGAATTCTATATAGGTTGTATCCTATTGATCTGATTACATTTTGACATGGATGTTTGTTAACTTGTTTGTTGTATCTGCTTATTTTCAGACATAAAAGGGGTTGATGTTAATGATCCCTTTCAGGTATGTTGGGCTTTAGGTGTCATACTGCATTACCTTTATATGGATGTACATGGAAAAGAGCTAATAGGCATAGGTTTATAGATTACTGGCTGAGGATTCTATATTGGCAAATTGGCTGATGAAGTTGTCACGGTAGGAGGATAGATTTTCATTTCCTATTGGGCGTACTTCTATTTGATGCCAATGTGCTTACTTGACAGGGACGGATTTTGCTTGCTAGTTATGGAGCCCTCTGTCATGTGAGGGGCATTACAGTCCACTTGCTTCTTGCTTCTCTTTGAGCTGTCCTGGTGGCAAGGGTGGTTTTAACGTATTTCCAGCAGGCTGCTTCAGTTGGTGCACTTAGTGAAGGCTTCTCCCCTAAAGCATTCGGATGACGCATAGGAGGTAGTGGCTAAAGTACTCTTGCTTAATGCCTTTTTTTGGTTGCATTGGAGAACATGATTAATATTTTTTCGGATGTATTGGGGAAGTGGTAGTAATTGCTGTAGGTTTTGTAATCATATAGGGGAGCGGGATCTATATGGTCAGGGCAAGCCTCGACCATCCTGCTTAATTCGATTTTCCTTCGATTGTAGAAGGTTTTGATTATTGAGGATCAGGGTATGCCCCAAGGATCGTGTATATATTCTTTTGGTATAATACATTTATATTTTACCCAAAAAAACCCTTACCTTCCAACCTGAGATACACATTTCTAGGTAAGGACTACACCTTACCCATCGTCATTTCCATCCAATTAGATTTTGAGCAAGAAAATAAAGTGGTAGAAACCATTAACAAGAGGATGAGAGCCATAGGGTGGAAAATTTTTGATATTAGTGGGATTAACCCTAATTTGGTGATGCATAAGATAAACCTTGAAGAAGGATGCAAGACAGTGAGAGAGAGGCAATGGGTGAGTCGGTGCAATGTGTTCCTAAGAAGGGAGGCATGATAGTGATGGAGAATGAAAAAGGTTAACAGATTTCCATTAGGACCATCATAGGTTGGAGAGTGTGCATTGACTATAGGAAGTTCAATTTTGCCACTAAGAAAGACCATTTCCCATTACTTTTTATGGACCAAAGTAAAATACACTCCACCTCCATCAACCCTTACATTTGAATCTTTGTGATGAATGTGTTTCCATAAGACTCCATCATGTTAGTTGGAATGAGATTAAATGCATGTATGAACTCAAATTAGGCTACTTGAGTGGAGAGTGAACCATGTAGAGATGAAAGTAGTTGGCCGCATAACCTTACTCAGAACTTGACACTTAAACAATGAGGTAATGTATAGAAGCATAAAGGATTTTCATTTGAGCCTATGTGAGGAATTGAGCCTTTATGACTCCTTTCAATAGTCATTTCATTTTCTTGTTTGTGTGATGCTTCCTTAGGTAATTACCTTCAAAACTTGCTTTGAATCAGTTTAAATCTACTGGATGTATAGTAGATAGAAGTGATTAAGGCCTTCTTGCTTTAACCTTTGGCTTAAATGACTTACCTTTTTATTAACCCTTGCTAGACCCATTGAGCCTTTAACCTTTTGTTTCTTGAAATCACCCAATTTTAAAAACCACAAACCCCATTGGCTTGCCCAATCATAAGTTAATAGAGTGCTAAGGGATACTTCAATGTGGAATCGCAAGTTAGAAGCATATGGCATAAAAAAAGAAAAAAAGAAAAAGGAATAATATGTAATAGCTTCAATAAGTGCAGAGTAGTAGTTATATGCATGTGCATATCTTAGAAGTTTATCTTTTCATCCTTTTGTACACTTAGTGGTTTATAAATGCTTGTGATAAACAGCTAAAACTTATTTAACCCACCTTAACCATAGTTACATTACAACTTGAAACAAAGTCCTTTTGATCTATCTTAGCATGTAATCATTGTGGAGGAGAGTTGGTGTATTAGCAATCCTATGATAGCATTGTTTCCTATATGAACTTTGAGCAAAACACTAACCATCAAACAGTTGAGAGAAATGAGTGACATCTGTAAGGTCCATTTTAAATTTATACTTATCTTTGAGTGATGGTTTAATGGGCTAAGTTTGCTTATGTGCACCAATGAAAATTAGTCATGATGTCTGAAGTAGCTTGACACTTAAATTGACCAAGGTTTGAGAGATTCCATGCTTTAATCATTGTGACAATGAAGTAATAGAATTTTATTTGTTGTATTTGAACTTTGCTTGAGGACAAGCAAAGGTTTAAGTGTTGGGATGTTGATAGGTGTAGATTGTATTATATTTTTATAGGTAATTTGATATGTGTTTAGTGGTTAATTTGATTGTTTAAAGTGTTTTTAGGTTAAGAATTTTGTTAGTTTATAAATATTTGTGTTTTAAGTGTTCCTTATGTGAGAACATGTTTTTGAGCTTCAATTTTATATATATAAGGTGTCTTGATGATTTTGTTGGTGTTTTAAGGCATTTAGAAGAGTTTCAGAAGAGACTCGAATCAAAATATAGTCCTACGATCATGGTAAATAGGTCACAATCGTGACAGAAGCACCAACATAGGCTCAAGCTCGAGCACAGGGACACAATCATAGGGAATCTGTCACTATCATTACAGAGAGTAGATAAACTAGCACTATCATGCACTAAGGATCACGATCATGACCTACGAGCAAACAAACACGGAATCACTTTCAAATTTGAGTTTTCGAGGGACATTTTGGACATTTTGGATCTTGAAAAGACACTAGGGTTACCTTAATTGGAAAAGACTACAAAAGTAGTATGATGCAACCCTATAAAGGAGTTTACATTCAGCCTGCATTTGGAAACCTAAAAGAGAGAGGGAGAAAGAAAAGAGAGAGAAAAGAAGAAGAGGAAAAAGAGGAGGGTTTCGACGCTGAAGTTTCCCAAAATAGGTGATCTATTGACATCACTACTTTCCTGAATCATCCGACCTAACTTTCAATTCCTCCCCACTTACCTTTTTATTCATTTAATTTATAAGATTGAGATTGGTTGTACGGTTATGGATTTGAGTTGTTAATAATATTCTAACTGTTCTTTCAGGATTTTGCTTATATTTAATGTTAATCTAGTTGAATTGTGTTTCTTTGATTTGGGTGTTATAATTAATTAATGTACTTGCATGTTTCGGTAATAAACCGAGAGGTGAACCAAAAAAAATGATTAGATTGGATTAACTAGAGTTAGGAAATCTAATTGACCACTTAATCATTCTAGTCCGTAATTTCATGGAGAGAGATCTTGTACGAGACCTAATTGTTTATTAGAGAGTTTTAAAATTAATTAGAATTATGGTTAACTTGTGAATTAAGAGATTACAAGTCCATAATTTGATTAGGGTATACAATTTATGGAATGGTTATAACTCGAGAGAGAGTAATCACTACGATCTTCTAAAACCGAAACACCATGAACACATAAATGGCTATATTAGCATTAATGATAAGTAAAATTCCCTCTCTTATAAATTGATTAATTCTCTTAACGAATTTCCATTGTTACTAATTTGTTTGATTTAATTTATTTTTATTTTATTATTCCAATTTGAGTCTTAAATAAAGCACAACCTGAATTAAGTGGTACCTAAACACGATCTTTGTGGGGATGATATCTGCTTTTTACTACAAGTAACAACCCGTATGCTTGCAATTTTTAGCATAAAACAAGTGGTTTGTTTTTGCAATCAACAGTCCTTACCATTTGAGATCATGAAGCCATCTTATTTGGATATGATGCTTCAAGTACTCTTCACATTGTTCATGGAGAAAGAAGGTCACATTTAGGATTGTCTTAATATGATCTAGTTTTAGATGATGGGTGATATACTTCAGATGAGCTATTTGGAATTTTCCATCACAATGGGTTTTTACAACCAAGAG
Source organism: Erythroxylum longipes (assembly GCA_027563885.1). Lineage (NCBI taxonomy): Eukaryota > Viridiplantae > Streptophyta > Magnoliopsida > Malpighiales > Erythroxylaceae > Erythroxylum > Erythroxylum longipes. Next base: position 9,517 of record JAOQMS010043283.1, read on the forward strand.
TTAGTGGGGATGTGATAGTACATCAAACTATAGAAAGACTTTCCATACAGATTGTCTCCTCAACACTTTTGGCATTAGACCAGCATGGAAGAAGATTATAAACAAGTAAATCCCAGGTATCTACATTGCAACACACTCAGGTACATTCAAAGTATTTTGAGTCACATACTGAGTGGTCGGGGTGATAGTTGGGGAGTCATTGGTAATCTAGATGTGTTTTACTTTTGCAGTATGAGCGAGATGATGCTAATTCACCTGGGGCATCCATAGACCCAATTCATTAGGTATTAGAGTGAAGAAAGGAAGGTTGGCATAATCTGTGTCAGGCCTTACGTAACCAGACTTAAGCAGAGGATGGGGGTATTTGAAAGATTACCACTCATGCAACAAGTGACTAATATGACATCACTCAAATTTAATGTCATGAAGCATATGCACATGGTAAGCTAACAATAGGGACCTACAGGTGCCATTTATGGACTGATTGGAGTTCCCAATAAGTTAGTAGCATCAGGAGGAGCTACCATAACCACAATCACTACCATCCCAAACGGGAAGGATTGCAACATAGGAGCTTAATCTGAACCAGCTAACAATTGCTCAACTAGAGAGACAATAGGCAAAGCTTATGAAGCAAATGAGTAGGCTCGAGACTTCCTAAAGATCATCAAACAAAGGACTTTCCATCCTCAGACAAGCCTTAGTCATAACATGAAAAGGGGGACGTTTAACTGTTATGTCTTTTCTTTTTCTCTTTACTTATGTATTTTTTGTTTTTTATAAACATTAATGTATCATTTCCTATTTCTTAATTAATTTTGTTATTTTATTTTATTTTATTGTTTTATCCCTTTTTTATATTTTGAAAGGATTAGCATATCTAATATTGGATTGATAGTTTTGAAATCGTAATCTAAAAATTGTCTTACTCAGGAAAGCATTAACTCAACTTTCTCACTTATCCTATACGTTAATATTGTGTACATTGAGAACAACGTACAACTTTAAGTATAAGGAAAGGGTTAATAATTTTAATGATTTTCTTAAGCTTATTCTTATCTTTGTTATCAAATTTTATTAGTTGATATTCTTACTTAATTGAAATCTATCCATAAACACTTTATTTCATTATTGAATATTGATTTGAATTAGTATACAAAAGGATGATGGTTAAAATAAAACTTGTTGTTCTAAGTTATATTTTTATTATTTTTTGAGATAGTAAAGTCGAATGAAAATTGCATACTATTTACACAAACAATACCATTCTTTTGTGTGAGCTTCCTAAGATCAATTTTTTAAAAAATTTTAAGCTCTTTCATTCTTTCATGTATGTTATCATGCATATACGATTCCAAAACTTACTTTTATTATACTTAATCGGATCATATTTGTTAAATTAGAAGCATTGAAAGGATAAAGGCACTTAAATTCAACAATTTGTTCAAGCTCTTTCTTTGATAAATTCCTTACCCTATTTATCCCTTAGGAATAACCAAATTGAGCCTTAATCTTTTTTATTGCCTAGTTATTAACCATTATCCTAATATAATTTCTGCCACCTTGTTCTTATATTATCGACTCCTTCGCTACAGCTTTAACTCCTCGCTGTGCTATCCTATCCTCAGCAATATATCATCTCCTAGGAGATGTATCCTCTCCTCGATATTGTATCCTCAACCAATCTGATCTACCACTTGTTCTTTTTGGACAACTTGGTTAACAAGATCCTTTAGTGGGAAAGGAGAAGAAAAATTGAGATTTTTTCCTTAGAAGAAAGAAGCCAATTTTTTTAGACACTTCTTATGCAATTTTAGTCTATACCATGCAAGATAGGAGAGAGAGAGTAAAAAATGCAAGAACACCTTCTTACGCCTTCTTAATTTTGGTTTTTTATCAAAAGAAAGAAGAGAATTGCATCAAATGCATTACGTCATGCTTTAATCATTAATAAAGAAGCCAATAAATAAGACTCTTCTTATTTGTCTTTAAGATGGCTATATGAAAAGACAATTAACCTAAGTAAGATATATCAATTTTGGTTTTTTGTGATGAAAGAAGGAAGATGGTCCATCATAATGCATCTCTTTCTTCTTTAATCCAATGAATGCTAATAGGTTACATGCTATCATTAAAAAACCACCATTAAACCATTTAATGATAAGGTCATTACTCCGTTTAATGATGATAAAACATGTTAAAACCATCTTTAATATAGCAAATCCATGCTAAATGTGCAGTTGCACATTTAGTCCATAAAAAAATGAAATTCGACCTCCATTTATCTTAAATAACTTTTTTTAATTTAATTAATCAAATTAAACCAAAGCCTAGCCCATTTCTAAATGTTCTTTTGGGCTTTTAATTAACAATTAATTAGTCTAAGCCCAACATTCAATCATAGGATTTAAAATCTCTATTTGTATTTCTTACTTTACTTGATAACCCTACTAGAAGCCAAGTGGGGAATCTTATTAGACTTGGATAATTCAAGCTCCAATAAGCCTAGAATTAATTTAATCTCATTAGAATTAATTCTAGCTTATTAACTAAATGTCAT
>JAOQMS010043284.1:0-12075 GCA_027563885.1 Erythroxylum longipes
CATACTTACCTGAAAATGCCAAATGAAAGCATATACAATCGTATGAATGGGCCAAACAATATGTAAGGCACAATTAACTTATGTCTAATGTTCTTGTATCTTAAGTCATACAAATGTCTTACAAATAATTGTTCTAGCCGTATGAATATGTGATGGGAAGTTGCAGTAATAAAATGATGTTGCATCGTAATGTTTTTGGAATAATATTGATAATGTTTACAACTGACTCTCTGTGTAGAGATGGCTCTTACATGGCTAATGAAGAAGACCATAATAATTTTTGCTACATATAATCTTACAACAACATGAGTCCCTAACTGAGCTATCTATGGAACCTCTAGATAATTGTTAGTCCTTTGTTCATGTAGCTACTATGTTCCTTTTAGTTTCATCCTCAACTAGAAATTTGTAGCTATTTGAATTTGTACTCTTATACTTGTGTTGGATGCTCCAATCATTTAATGAATTTTTTATTAACTCTTAAAGAAAAGGACCTCAGTATCACTTCCACTCTTACTACTGATATCTAATCCTTAGGTCACTTAAATTTTATCTGTTATTGATGAGAAAAGTGCAATATTTATCAACTTATTAACTCACATATGTAAATAAATGATCATCAATGAGTTTGACAAACACTATAGCTTGTTACTAGAAGTACCCTTGTTTCTTAACAATTCATATCATTATGATGGTCTTGACATAAAGTACATGAAGAAATTCCCAGCCTCAATTTAATGCTAGCTCTTTATGAAATATCAAACTCAACAAGAGAAACATTATATGTTTCTGTTAAAGATATAAAGAGACTAAGGAAAGAATAGTTTTAAAATCAACAAAGCTACTCCATTTGTGAAGTTTTGTACTAATATTTGTATATAAACTTCTTGAATTATTAAAAACAAAGGAGCAAAGGGAAATATGCAAGTATATTTTATATTTATAGCACAATATAGAGCCTGTTTATACACTCCAATAGCTATGAACTTCTTTAGAAATTATGTCACTAAATTTGAAATTTCCATAGTAGAATATCTCATCAAAGAATTGATTTTATTACTACTAAAGAGATACAAAGCAAGAATGTAAAGGGATTAGAACTAATAGGGGGTTTATGTAATTACAACTTAGAACCTTACAAGTTTTGTTACTGGTAATAAGATAGGCCAAGGAAAAGTAACGATTTCAGTTGCTAGATATTCACAGTTTAAATTTATAGGATAAATTTTAGATTTAGAAAGCCAAAAAAAATTGGAGATAAGCTTACTAGTAGTTTAAAATTTTAATGGATTTACAATCCCTATATGTCAAATAATCAAGTATCAAGAAGGGTAATGAAAACAGCCTCTTTACTAGTTAGAGGTAAAGCTACGTACTGCTAGACCTTCCTAAACCTCACACCTCAATAGGATTTATACTGGGTGTTGTTGTTGTTGTTGCAAAAGGGGTACTGGTAACAGGCCCTTTTACCATTGGGGAAGTTTAAGTGACATAGTACAGGCTACAAAAAAAAAAATCAAATTGCCCATATTTAATGAAATCCAAATAACAGTCTAGGATTTTACAAATTTATAATTAAAATATAATTTTATTATAATGTCAGGATCCTTTTTTATTCCTACCAAATGTTCATGTCTAAGTTAAATTTTTGTGTAAATGTTAGTGTTCAAATTGCCCATTTTGCCTTTGTAATATTAAATTTTTATTTCATATAATTAAATGGAGAAATCCCATTAGGTAATTTATAATTTTAAGTCTTTTTTATAAATTACAAAGATATATAATTAAATACATATGTCAATTGTAGTTTTGGATGTGGGCATACACATATAACTACTTGTAAGTAATTATCGATGTATTTTCACAGTTAGTGACTCATTATAAATAAATTGTATGAATTTAAGACATCAAAAATTAATGTTAAGCAATTTTATATGAGTTAGTGATGAGTATGAATGGTTGGGACCTATTTTTCATTGTTAGAATAAGAAAGATTACATTTTAATGGCCGGGGTGAACTAGTTAGTGCTAGATAGGGCATGTACCACTATATTAGTTGAAGTTAATTAGTTAGCGCCTATACTGGATAAATACAAGATCGAATTATAATTAGTTCTATTTGTTTCCATTTGGTCTTATTTCATTTAAATATTGTATTAATATGACATCTTTTCTTAGCAAGTATATCATAAAGATTTATTTATATAGTGATTTGTTTAGAGATGGTTTTTATTCTATAGCTTCTTTAGATTTTTCCTTTTTGGAAATATACTACTTCACTTTGTGTATTTAAGGTGTGGATTTGCTAAAGGAGAAGGTCAGAGACATAGGTGCGCATTATAGTAAATAGATACTATTGTTTCTTAGATAGGTAGTTAGCATTAGCTAGTAGTAAACTTAGAAATTTAGGTTCCATTATTATACATAAGTTTATCAGGTATTATAAATTTATTGGCATTTGATCCATACATTATTTTCATTTCCAATGTCTTGGAAAAAGTTTAAAAACGTTTTATATATGTAGTACTTCCTAGCCAATTGAGATAAAGTATGGTATCAAATTTTCATCAAATAGAACAGATAATAGGATGGTGGTAGAGTAAGATTAGGGTAATAAGTTTATACTAGCTACTTTTAGGGAGGACATTAATGATTAAAAAAGACAATGCAACTTATCTAAATAAGAGACAATATGTGAAACAACTTAAAAACTCAGTTACCCTTTAGGGGTTTCTTCTACAACTAGAAAGGATTGGTTTATATTAAACTTAAGTGAACTTAATAAAAAGTGTGAACTAGAGCTTGCTTTATATATGGAGATAGGAGATATAGGGTTATGAACTAACTTAAAATATGTATATGTTACAATTAACACAAATTTTACATTGTTGATGCTTTATATCATATTACTGGACCAAACATCAATTGTGGAGGGGCACAAATGCATGAAGTTAAGAATAAAGTTTTCTTCTTAAACAGAGAGAGAAGTAAGTTATAAAATACAAGGATTGCAAGTATTATTCATATTTCAATAATACCTTGCTACTACTTTTTTATATTGGTGCATCATCCTTTTTTACTTATTATGTTTTTTATAAATGTTTTTAAAAAGTGAATGAAAAATTTTATTGACACTAAAAATAGCGATTACAACATTACAATTAGTTACTAGTTACATCTTACTCAATTGAACAAAAACAAATAAGATAAAAGTTACAAGCAACCCAAACTTTGAGATTCCATCTACATTTCATGTCAGGAGTGAATTTGTTTTGTAAATTTTTTGCAATCATAATCTCTCTAATCCAATTTAGGATGTTATTAGCTAGTCGATGCTTCCTAATGTTAGCTCCTTCGTAAATTTATTATTTCTGTGATTCAAAATTAAGTAAATAGTTATGGTGAAAGTAAACTTGAAAAGCTCTACATTTTGCTTGAGTTGGTTAGCTTTCTTGATGACTCAGGTTAAGAGTCCATTCCATTCGTAAGTCTAACAGTACTTCACTACTATATGCAGCACTCTACTCCAAACAGATTTGGAATACCTATAAAGGGAAAATAGATGTCTCCTATCTTCCTCAGCTTCTTTGCATAAAACACAAATGGGATCATATGTGCTAAACCAACTGTCTTTTTTTAAATTAATTACTAAATTCATTTAAAATGTGGAAATTTCAAACTGTATTTGGTTATATCTCTTGAGTTTGGAGTGCGTACAAATTAAGTAAATAAGAAAGTACATAAATTAAACAAGAAAGTACACAAAGTCTCAGACCAATTGAATCCAAATGCCTAGTTTCCTTTTAATGTAACTGAAGATGAGTAGTTGATTAGCATTGATCATGATAGCCATCATGATAGCCATCCTTAGTTTAATTCCAAATTAGATCCAACTAAATTCTTTGTACTCCTCAGCTTTCCCAAAGATTTTATTATTCCTTATTTGCCAAATGTAGTGCACAACCATTGCAAAACCTATTTGGAATATTCTTTAAGCTTCTCCACCAGCCCATTTGAACTTGTTAACCTAAGCTAAAATGCAATTCCAAATAAGATTCAAATCTTGCAATTCAAAGATATTGAGAAAAGCATTCTACAGTTCTTTAGTGTAAGGACATTTGAAGAATATATGGTCTAAAGCTTCAGTTTCTCTAAAGCATAAATGGAAATTGGTATTAGGAATATGAAACTTGATATTATCTTTTGTCCTAATTATATAGAGCTAATAACTATAAGATGAAAGAGTGAGTTAGAGCAATACCTAAACTCCATATTAGCTTATGAAATTAGAACTAATCAAAGGGCCAAGCAACACTTGTTTACAAGATTGAGCTATAAACATAAGAGATTTATAGAGCTCCCATTTCACTTTATCTTCCTATGTTTGACTTGGAAAATAAAATGACCATTGCTCAATAACAGAACTAATTCCTCTACTCATATGAAAAGGCTAATGAAAATTGTTATTATGAATTAATGAGTGCACTTTAGTATCCTCAGTGATAGTCCCTTTCAATGTTGCAAAGAGATCAGTGTTACAAAGAGGGCCTAAGTTGTGCTATTTATCAAACCAAAATGAAGTGCTCTTCCCATTTAAAAGAAATGCTTAATGTGAAAGTGCATGAAGGATCTTGTATGTAAACTTTTTTAAAAGTGTAAGATTGTGAAGAATTTAGAGAAATTGACCATATCTTTTTCTACTTGATGTGAAACATGTGCACTTATCTACCCATAGACTTTCTTTGACCCATCATATCCTCTAAAGAATCTTTTCCATCAAGATCTTCTTCATTCTTCTAGCTGAATTGATTCCTAATGCTCCACACTACTTAAAAAGATAAATAACATTCCATTTGACTTTGAATATTCCTCCCACTAAAATTAGGCATGCTAAATGAAGTCCTTGATACTCCTATCAATTTTCTTCAAAACTCCTTTAGGGACAGCTAATGAGACAACCATTAAATATGGAGATTATTAAGAATTAGGGATGTCAATAGGTCAGGTCGGGCCCGAGCTTCCCTTGTCCTGGCTCGGTCCGTCCTCGGGCCATGGTGTCCTGTGGCCCAGCGGGCCAGGATGAGTCAACCAACAGCTTGGCCTAGCCAGACCAAAAGGCTGACCAGCCCGTGGCCCAAGTTATGGCCTGACAGGCCCACTTGTAATTTATTTTTTAAAGTAAAAAACTTTCAAAATGATGTTGTTTTGGAAGTAACGGGTCAACCCGAGCCTAGGTAGTTTTAACATTCCTATTAAGAATAGAAATGGCCAATTATAATCTACCTCTTTATACAAGAATATGTTGTGTTATTGAGAAATTCTTCCACTAACTTTTTTTTATGAGAGATCTACATTCAACTTCCTTAATTTCTTTATAAATATTATAACTCACAAATAAGTAAGAGGTAGTTGTTATATGTTAAGTCCAGCATCTTCTATCACCCTCATTGCATCCTTACAACTTTGTCTAAAAAGATATGCATCACTTTTATTTGGATTAAATTTGAGCTTTAAAATGTCCTGAAAACTTTGTGAAGCTCCTAGAAGAGTTGCAATGGAAATAGGATCGTTGGCACAAAGCATGAGCAAGTCATATGCAAATGAATGTTTAGAAATACCAAGACCAATACATCTATAATGAAATCTGAAATTACTATTTCCTTATATGCAAATATGTGTGATTCTCTAAAGCACTTCCATGGTAATGTAAAACAGATAAGCGGATAGAGGGTCACCTTGTGTGATACCTCTAACATCTTTATAAATATAAGAAGGCCCTACATTCATAAAAAATGAATAGGAAATAGAAGTTATTCAATAGTGAATCCATTTAATGAACTTAGACGGATATCTAAAAGTCAATAGATAATTGATAATGAAACTCCATTCTATAGTATCATGAGCCTTTGTGAAATCAATTTTGAGTGCACAACCCCTGATATGCTCCTTTGATTTGTAATCATTGAACAATTCCTGAGAAGGCAAGATATATCTCCTATACTTCTTCCTAGCACATAAGCACCTTAACTTGGATTTATCAAGCTAGGTAAAGTAACTTTTAATCTATTGGTAAGGATTTTAGCAATAATCTTATACACCACATTATAGAATGCATTAGGTTTAAAATCATTTAAGCATTTAGGATTAGGAATTTTGGGCACCCAGACTAGATTAGTCTTATCAAGTTCAGTAAGAAACCTACCACTTTTGAAGAATTCTTGCACTTCTTTTACCACTGGAGCTTATAGCATAGTCCATTTTTCCTTAAATACCCTAGCATTAAATTCATTCGGTCATGGAGACTTCTCAAGATGGAATGAAAACACAACAATTTTTTCTCCCCTATGGTAACTTCTTTGAGCATTTCATTCTTATGAATCTGATTAATAGAACTTGATAATTTGTTGATAACAACTCTACGAAAATTAGAAGTTTGTCTAGTTATCCTATTTATCTCTTTGAAGTGACTTCTTCATATCTTCTTGATCATATAATAATATGTCATTATGATCTTCAAGAGATATTATATTATTTCTATTCCTCTTGCCTTGAATCAAATTGTAAAATATTTAGTGTTCCTATCTCCTTGCTGCATCCATTACACTATTGATTTCTTCTTTAACTGGGAATTGTAAGCTTCAAGTGCTTGCATATATTTTTTAAGGCCAGCTTTCTCTTTCTCTGTGAACATAGCATTTTTATGATTTATTATTAACTGCTTTTGAGTGTTTGTGAGTTCCTCCTTAGCAAGTAACTTATCTTTATTCATCAGATATGAGGAATCCTTAAGCAACTTAATAGAAGTAGCCTTGATTATTTTTAGTAATTGAATAAATTGAAAATCTTAACAACCCTGAAAGTGTATGTTACTATGATTTCTTATAATTGAGTCAAGTTGAGCATGCTTTAATAGGGAATTGAAGAACCTGAATGGAGATCTTCTAGTTTTCATTTTGATGTTAATGCATACGTTGATTGGAGTGTGATCTGAGAAGAGTGGTTCTCCAAACACAACATATCTTCCTTACATTTTATTGAGCCAACTACCATTAACTAAACATTTATCAAGCTTCCTTTGTACTAGTGCAATGCTCTTTTAATGATATATTCAAGTAAAGATAGGTCCTTAAATTTTAAGATCAACAAAAGCAAGATTAGAGGTAAGTTTTGTCAACCCTATACTGTCCATATGTGTTGTGCTTCTTCTTCCACTTGCTTCGATTGAAGACATACACAATTAAAGTCTCTAACTATCATCCAAGGTCTTCAGTTGTTCATGTCAATTGCTTTCAAGTCCCTCCATAGTTCAGCTCTTCGAAAATCCCAATTATTTATATAAATGATTGTGATAGTTATTGAATTTCTACTAGCTACAATAATAAGCTCACAATGTAGCAGCTATTTAGTGCAAGTCTAATTTGTTAATATAAGATGAATTGGATCAAAACTAATAATAATCCTTCCATTGGGATGCTTGGAGTGATTGCTTAATGGTTTCCATTTAATAGGGAGGAACTGTAACCCTTTTGAAAATACCTCTTCTTTTAATTTTATTTCCACTAAACCAACCAAACTCGCTTGAATAGTAGCTAGGTAATCTTTTAAAGCTAACTGTTTATTGGGGTAGTTCAATCCCTTTACATTCCAAATGATGTAGATCATTTGGAGTGCTTATTTTTAGGTTTCATTTTAGATCTACAATTACTGGATTCATTTTCGTACCACTGCTCAACCTCCTTTAAGTTCTCATCCATTTCATTCAAAGTTCCACTATTTTGTTACCAAAAGATAGACTGATTACACAATTAACTTCCTACTTATGTTCCAAATCTAATGTCTCCATAGGTTTGTTGAATCCCATCATCTACTACACTCTCAATTCTTTGTTGATTCACGTGAATAATTGCAACTTGTAAGATCAGTGAAGTGCGAAGTTCAACTTAGGTTGTTACTATTATTTTATATGCTAATGATTGCATATTTGGAGTATTAGAAATTATATGAGCTTTAGCTTCTTAGTTAGAACCTTCTTGCACCTCTAGATCATTACAATTCACCTGTATTATATCGAATTATTAAAGAGCTTGTTGCTAACTTACCACTTCTTTGTTCACTTGGAATTCATTAGGTTTGTTTCTTCCATATGTCTTATATTAGGAACCCATTCCTTAGTCACTTTCACCATTATATCTCATTATTGGAATAAATTCAGGCATAGCTTTCTTATGTTCAACCTTAATACATACTCTAGCATATCCAACCCTATTGAGGTTATTTGTGTTCTTATCCATCACTAGAGGAATGTCAATATAGCTTGCTAGGTAACTCTTCCCCTTAGAAGACCAATATTTAACAGGCATCTTATTCATATTAACCTACATAAGAATGGTTTTAATTTTAGATCTATTAAGTGTAAAACCTATCTCCCATTTTCTCAAGAAAAGTGACTTACTTTGTATTTGCTAAGGAACCATTTCCATGTCTTTATTTGCTATTTCTTTGGATGAAAACCTAAAGATGAAGAGGTCTTCGGTTATCAATGTTGTTTGGGGTACCAGCTTCTTCTAACTAACCTTTACCCAATATTGCACTAATGAGTAAGCCATTCTCTTGTCTTAAATGTAACCAACCAAATAAAACTTCCATTTAGTTGCTCCTTGCTGCAACACCAAATATGGAGAAGAGATTAGACAATTTTTAACACCCTAAATGAATTTTTGCTTACCAAAAGATTTTAGGTCACCAAAAACTCTACTCTACATTGGTTTCTCTACCTGATGAGGTATGGACAACGGAGAGAGGAGGAGCTGCAACATTGTAAAAGTGTTTACTATGGGTGGTAGCTCCTCTTTTAATGAAAGGTTGGATGGTGAGGGCCGAGTATTTGTGGGAGACATATTACCATTAGTGGTAACTTCTCAGTCCCAACAGTGGAAAGAGTTTAGGTAAGCTACCTAAACTAGCTAAAAAATCAGGTCAAAGAAAGTGGTCAAATGAGAAGATGAGTAGTAAAAGGTGATTTGACTGTGTACAACATAAGGCAAAAAGGTTGGAGTCTTGGTCAAGATTACTATAGTATCCATGTAGTGTATGAAGAGAGCCGAGGTAGAGAGAAGGTGGAGCATTCTTGAGAGACTTTCCTATTAAGTTGAGTTTTGATTTTATTTTTTATCATAAGCCAAGTGATTAAGGAAGCTTTGGGGTTTAGGGAGTGTTTCTAAAGTAAATCATACCATGATACATCTCATAGGCTTATTCTATAGATTTTATAGTAAGATTCATTTGTAATGAAATTTAAAGTCTAAGAAATACAATCCTCCCTATATAGATGTTAGAGTTGAGGTAAATAAGCTACTAGAGAGGAGAAACCTTTGAAATTTCCTTACCATTCTCTGTGTTGAATGATTGAAGAGACTTTAGCATTAGTGGGGATTGTGCTTCTTAAATGAAGGATTTTATTTCTTAATTTAAGAGGACTTAGATTAGACCAGTTGCCATATCAGAAATGTATGTTTTCCTTATTTACCATTTTATATTTAATCTGGGGATATTATAAGTTCCATAATTTTATCATATAGATAAAGTTCTAAAAATGTTCCCTATTGCTTGTCATTTACTATAATGTTAGGGAAGAATATTTGTGATTTGCAAGTTAATGTATATATGGATACCTCTACTAGGGGGACCATGGTAATGAAGGAATTATGCAAAGATTACTTATTGACATAAAGGAAATGGAGTTATCAATCAACCCAATCATTTTACTCATATGAGATTTTGAGGCTATTCTAATAATTAATTGATTGGGGAGGCATTATTCTTCTAAAAAGTGATGATAAGTGCGAATGGAGTTCAACATCCTAAGAACCAGGAGGTTTTTATTTTGTTAATGAGACTAGACAATTTGAATAAAAGGTAAGACATAAGAGAACTTGGTTTTTAACCCTTAAATGATGTGAATGAATGAGGAGTGGAGTTAGGTAGTATTCCATACATGAGACAATTCTTAATTTTTTTATGAATTCTTAGGTTTAACACTGAAAGGGAGAGCTGGTGTTTAAAATTGGGATAGTTCTAGGTACTGGTCCAACTTATAAGGCTCCTTATAAAATGGCTCCTATACAAGTGAGGGAGTTAAAGGAATAATCATAAGAACTTTTAGATAAAGGGTACATTAGGCTAAGTGTATCTCCTTAAGGTGCACCAGCACAAATTATGAAAAACAAAAATGGCTTCATAAGGATGTTTAATTGGTACACAGTCTTAAATCAGGTAATGTTGAAATTCATTATCCTTTACCAATGATAAATGAATTGCTTGATCAAATTTATGGGGCCAAGGTGTTCAAAGATTGATTTAAGGTCAGGCTATCACCAGGTGAGGATTAGGATAAAGAATATAGCAAAGACAATGCTTAAGACTCATTATAAGGATATTGAGATTTTGGGGATTCTATTTGGATTAACTAATTCATATTCCAGACTTATTCATTTGATAAATAGGTTGTTCAAACCCTTATTAGACCAGTTTGCAGTGGTACTCATAGATAACATCTTAGTTTATTCCAAAAGCAAGGAATATCATACAAAGTCCTTTAAGGGTTATGTTATAAATATTGAGAGAGAATTAAATCCATACCAAGTTAAAATAATGTGAGTTTAATAATGTGAGTTTTGCTTAAGGATATCTCTTTTCTACGAAAAATGATGAAACAAAAGGGGATATTAGTAGATCTAGGGAAAGTCAGGGTAATGAGATAGATTATTTAGCCTACTATAATAATTAAAGTATGTGGTTTTTTATATATGACAGAATATTGTAGGAAATTTTTTAAAGGAAATTTTTAATAGTTAGACCTTTGACCAAATTACTAATGAAAGAGTGAAAGTTTCAATGAAACTTAGACTATGAAGAGAGCTTATAAGATTTAAATAGAAAGTTGATGTAGCCTTTATACTTACTATCCTCGACTACAGTAGTGGTTTCACTATCTTTCAACTTGGTGATAGACTATCAAACTTTGTGTATTTTAAATAACCCATAAAAGAGACACAAAAGGAGATTGAGTTATATTTTATATTAGATTAATTTTATTGTTTCTTAGATATATAGTTTCTTAATTTCTAGTAAACTTATGAAAATTTTGATATTGTTTATTACTTTGGATTTAAGGAATGGATAGTTGATTTTAATTTATGGTTGGGAGAAATATGCTTTATTGAGAGTTTTAGTATTTATGATTATGTAAAGAAATAATAACATTTATCTAGCCTCATCTTGACAGTAAACTTAAAAATTTGGATTCCACTACTAAATAATGATATGTCACGGGCTTAATAAGGGAACTTATGCTTGAGGTGTAAAAAAATACGAATAAGAACCTAATGGACTTATACTAAGGTTCTCAAGCCAGGACAACAAGTTAAAGGGTTCTTTAAGAACAAAATTAGATATGGTTAATCTAGTTACTTATAATTTGATAATTGACATCTTATATGGCCTTTTAGGGACCTAATGTCAAAAATAAGTTATGGAGCTCATGCTCCAACCATTGTAAAATTTCATGATATTATAAAAAATGAAGGTGGAATAGGACTCCTAATGTTGGTATAACCTTAACTCATATTAAGATTCTAACCAAAGAGCTCTTCAGAAAGATTATATTATCTAGATCCCCTTACTCTTACATCTTTACCAACACTTCTGCTTAGAACATTTTTTAGTCCCTAGTAAATCTATCTTTTAGTTCTACCTTCTGTAGTTTAAACTTCATTCTCATATGTTTAGCCTTAGTTTCTAGCTAGCTTAAAATAGAAACTTTATACTAGATGCGTTCTATTCTTTGTGGATTCTAAAGATTTTTCTCTTTACAGTAGTGACTATGAAACTTAACCATTTGAATATGCCTTCTCAAACTATATTTGAAAGGAATTTTTATACATTAAAACATAAATTAGTGATTTTAAATTTTAAATCAAATAACTCGATAGATGTGTATTATGTAACATCCCCTCACTTATGGGAAGGGCATTTTGGTAAATTGGAATGGGTTAGGAGTGTTAAATAATGCATTGA
>JAOQMS010043285.1:0-12073 GCA_027563885.1 Erythroxylum longipes
ACACCATACTATACTCTAGCTTAATCTTAATTCTTCCATTTAATACTTCCAATTTCCTTCAATCCATGAAATAAATCATCCTAAACTTGACTTACTAATAAATCTCCAATTAAAAATATTTATCCACAAGATCACCAAATTCATTCAATTCATGCTTACTAAAATAAATAAAAATTCGGGGCCCAACAAATCTAGCCCCATGTGAACCTCTAAGTTGTGAATAGAAGAGGCATGATCTTTTGTTACTTGCTTAAACTTCTCTTCCAGTCTCTTCTGGGCCTCTTCCACGTTCACGAGCTTATCCACGATCTTATCCAATTTAGAATCCTATGAACTGGACTCATCTTACTGAAATCTGAATAGGTCTTGACGTCCCAAGTGAGTCCTTATATTGTTAGACCAACAGAAATCTGGGTGGGTCTGCCACCCAGATTGTACGTGTTCCAATAAGAATGGTGACTTCCCCAACAAAATTATTCCTTATTGAAGTCCACAAGGGTCCTTTGATTCCTATAATGTATTTCCTTCATGATTTAACCTTTTTGACTCCTCATAGTTGCCTTGGGATGTCCTAATTGATGTGTCGTCTACCTTATACCCAAATTTATATCTCTGTCTTTTTCCTAATCCTTAGAATAATCCTACACCTCTGCGAAAATGATGCCAAAACTTATTAATCATTTTGCAAGCTTTACTATTTATAGCCTTTAAAATACCGCAAGTACACGAGTCGTAATTTGTAGTATATGAAGGGTTGATCCCACGAGAAGTTTTGGAATAATTTAATCTTAAGTTATTTAAGGCTAGGAAATTAATAAAATGAAAATAAAATAAGACAAGAAAGTAAACACTGATAATTCTCAAGATATTAATTTGCAAAAATAACTCAACGAAATCAAATATTGAGCACCAACAGTTTAACAATGGGAAATCATAAAAGAGAATTTACCAAATTATGAGAGAGGGATTTATCCTATCATTAATGCTAACCTAATCAATTTTTGTTATTAGGATGTTTTTTGTTATTAGGATGTTGGTTCTAAACTATCGTAAGGTGGATTACTCTCTCTCTTAAATTATAACCACTAAACCCTAATTAATAAACCCTAATCAAGTTGAGCCACTGAAATTGTTATCACTCGATTAACTATTTTTCCAAAACCTAGTCAATTTTTAAGCTCTCTAATAAACTATCAAGTCTTATACAAGATCTCTCTCTGCACAATAACCGATAAGATTGATTGCGTGGTCTATTGGATCATCTAACTCTCATTAACCCGTCCCAATCATTTTGCATTTGACTCACCCTCTCAATTTGGTACCGAAGCATAAAGATACAACAATCAATCACAACACCCAATCAAAATAACACAAAATAACTATATTAACATTAACTCAAGGTAAAATGTAGAAAGAAAGTTAGAACATCTTAATCAAACCCAAATCCATATATATATTTGTATTCATCTTAACAATTAAGAAAATAAAAACAAGATGAAAGAAATAAATATGGAATGGGGATCGGGATGCCTCGGGAAAGTAGCAGCCACAAATACTCGCTTCTTTCTCCTCTTTTTCTCTTTCTCTCTTTTCTTCTCTCTTCTCTTGGAGTGTTTCCTAAAATGGCAGATTGGAGGCTCCTTTTTTTAGGTCATTTCTCTTCCTTTAAGTAATCTTTACTATTTAAGGTAAAAACTAGGTCTTACCTAAGCCCAAAAGGTCTGAAATGTCCCCGAAAACTTAAGTTCAAATGGCTAATCTACGTCTGTCCATGCCCAGGCCATGTTCGTGGCCCCTTGTTTGGCCTTCTGTCACGATCGTGGCTACTAGCCATGATTATGACCCTCTATTTTGGTTCAGGCCTCCTCCAAAAGTCTTTCGTTCTTTGATATTAGCCCTGAAACACTAGCAAATTCATTAAAGAATCTCAAATACACAACACTGAAGCTTAACAGCATGTTCTAACCCATAAAACACTTAAAACACAAATATTTAACTAACTAGCACAACTCTAACCTAAACACACTAATCGATTAAATTTAACCACTAACCACATCTTAAACTACCCACAAAACATTATGCAATCTAAGATTTTTAGTTATACTCTCCACTTTAGAAGTTTTTAGTCTTACACACATGTTTCAATCCTTTTGGTCCATATGTTGATTTTTGGCAAAATTGCACATTTGGTCCTTCTTCTTCCTTTAATTCCCACATTGGCCTATAAAGTCATCAATTGATTTCATTATAGTCCATAAATTACATATAATTATTCACATCCATCACTAAATGAAGAAATTACTAATTTACCCTTATCGTTTAAATTCATTACCATTATGTCCCTTACTATGCTTAGATGCTCTTAATTTGTTATATTCACTTCTTAATACACCATAGACATACTATAATACTTCTAGGATGTATGTTGAGGCCTTACATTTCTCTCCCCCTTAAAAAGAATTTTTCCCTCGAAATTCATACCTGTATTGAAAGTTATGGGTACTGAATTCTCATCATCGATGCGGGTTCCCAAGTTGGCTCTTCAATGCCATGATGTTGCCAGAGCACCTTTACAAGAGGAATTTGCTTATTCCTTAACTGTCTCAGTTCTCTAACCAGATTTCCTTCAGCTCTTCATCATATAAGAAGTCTTGTTTGACTTTTATCTGTTATACCGATAACACATGTAAATCATCTGGTCGATATGTCCATAGCATTGAGATATGGAATACAACGTGTAACTTGGATAGTTCTATAGGAAGAGTTAACCTATATGTAACTTTTCTAACCCTTTCAAGTATTTGATATGGAACTATAAATTTAGGACTAAGTTTTCTCTTTTTCTCGAATCTTAACACCTTTCTCTAGGGCGAAACTTTCAAGAAAACTTTGCCACCTACCATATATTCAATATCTTTCCTCTTCAACATATGATTTCTACTTATCATTGGCAACCTTCAATCTTTGCTCAATAATTGTCACTTTCTCTTTTGTGTATTTGACTATGTAAGGCCCAATCATCTTGTTCTCTACCAATTCTGTCCAACAAACCAAGGTTCAACATTTTCTTCCAAATAATGTTGCATATTATGCTATGCCTATATAAGACTAATGACCATTATTATAGGCAAATTCCATCAAAGGAATGTACCTATCCCAACTGCTTGGAAATTTAATAACAAATGCTTTAAGCATATGATAGTAGTATATTGCATCATGTTTTGTGGGTAATTTAGGATGTGTTTAGTGGTTAAATTTAATCGATTAGTGTGTGTTTAGGTTAGAATTGTGATAGTTAGTTAAGTAGTTGTGCTTTGTATTTTTTGTGGGTTAGAGCAGACATTTTAGCTTCAAATTTATGTTTTTCAGGTGTCGTGACGTGCTTGTTAGTGTTTCAGTGCAAATATATATAGAAGAATGGAGGAGATTCGAAGAATATCTAAAGCTGAACCCAAACCCATAATCGTAGCCAATAAACCATGATCATAAAAAAGTAGATGCAAGGAGCCACGATCGTTATGCTGGCCATGATCTTGACAGAAGGGAAAACAAGATGCCACGATCCTGGCCTGCACGATAGATAGCGCACTCCAACCTTTCGAACTTCATTTTTGGGAACATTTTATACCTTTGGAGCATAGGAAAACCCTAGAGCTTCCCTAATTAGAAAAGACTATAATAAGAAAACGAATGGACAGAAAAGGGAGCCTCTAGTTTTGTCACTTTGGGAAAGCTTTAAGGAAGAGAAGAAGAAGAGAGAGAAGAGGAAGAAAAGGAGAGAGGAACCGAGTCTTTCAACACTACTGCCTTTCCAGGTTATCCGATGCAAGTTTTTTCTCCTTTCCATCTTTATTTTTGTTTATTTAACGTTTGAGAAGATAATAGATTGTTTGATGATGGATCTTGGATTATTGATGATGTTCTAACTTTTCATTCAAGATTTTACCTTGATTTAATGTTAATATAGTTATTTTTGTGTTATTTTGATTAGGTGTTGGGATTAATTGTAGAACTTGCATATTTCGGTAATAGACTGAGAGGATGAACTGAATAAAAATGATTAGGTTAGATTAATGAGAGTTAAACCATCCAATAAGCCATGTGATTAATCATATTAGTTATTGTGTGGAGAGAGATCCTGTGTGAGACCTGGTAGTTTATTAGAGGGCTTGAGATTAATTAGCGTTATAGATCTTTTGTTAATTGAGAGATTGCAAATTTCATAATTCAATTAGGGTTTATAATTTAGGGTTCAATCATTATAACTCAAGAGACAGTAATTTATCCTACAATAGTCTAAAATCGACACCATAATAACGCATAAATGACTAGATTAACATTGATGATAGGAAAAGTCCCCTCTCTTATAATTGATAATCTTCTCTGTTAAGTTCCATTGTGACTTTTGTGCTGCTTAATTTTGATTTCTTTTGTGTTGAATTTACAAATTAAATTCTTTCAAATCTTATTCCTGTGTTTATTTTTCTTGCAATTTTTATTTTCATTTTATGAATTTCTTTAGCATTGGTTAACCTAAGATTAGATTTGTTCACCTTCCTTGTGGGATCGACCCTTCATATACTACAAATCACAACTCGTGCACTTGCGGTATTTGAGGGCTATAAATTGTAAAGCTTGCTTAATAACCAACAACATATCTTACAACACTTGTATAATTCTGTCAGATTGCCTATCCATTTGTAGGTGAAAGGTTGTGTTGAAGCTCAGCCGAGTAACTAAAGCTACTTATAGACTTTTCCAAAATCATGATGCAAATTGTGGGTCTCAGTCAGAAACAATTAACAATGGCACTCCATTTAGTCAAACAAGCTCATTCAAATACAACTCGGCTAACTAATCTATAAAATAGTCAAGTCGAATAGGTGTAAAGTGAGTTGATTTGGTGAACATGTCCACTATAACCCATATCGCATCATGGTTTCTCTGTATGAGGAGTAGACCTGTTGCAAAGTCTATATTGATATTATCCCATTTTCACTATAGAATTGGAATGAGATTTAATAGGTCAGATGGGGTTTGATGTTCAACTTTCACCTATTGACAAGTCAAGCACTTGGTTACATAGTCTCTACTACATCATGCTTCATTCAACCAGTAATGTTGTTTTAAGTCCTGGTGCATATTGTTACCATTAGGATGCATAGTGAACATAGTATTATGGACTTTAAGTAAAAATTTCTTCTTCAAGTCCTTTACCAATGGTATACATAATCTACTATTAAAACACATATTTTTGTTATCTTTCACTACAAAATCAGTTTTTCCCTTGTTACACTACTTGTATAAGTTGTTTCAACTTGGTATCATCTTTTTGTGCATGTACCATCATCTATCTCAAGTCAGGACTCATTTTTAACTAAGTTATCAAAGCTTCATCTGGTGCAAATCTCCATATACTATGTTGTAATGATAGAGTTGAAATAGACTTCATACTTAAAGCACTGTTACTATATTAGCTTTTCTCGAGTGATAGTTAACTATACAATCATAGTCTTTAAACAATTTTATCTAAAGTCGTTGCTTAAAATTGTGCTCCTTCTGTGTGAGCAGGTACTTAAAACTCTTGTTGTCCGTGTATATCCTACATCTTTCCCTATATAAGTAATGCCACTAGATTATCAAGGCAAACACCATTATTGCCAATTCTAAATCATATTTAGGCTAGTTTTGTTCACATGGATTTAACTGTCATGAGGCATAGACCACTACTTTCCCATCTTGCATTATTAGACATCCTAGACCATTCATAGAAGCATTAATACACATGGTATACTCTTCACCTTGAGATGATTGTGTCAGCACTGGAGCTTTAGTGAGGATCTTCTTTAACTGCTCAAAACTAGCTTGGAGAAGCAATTATTGAGAATCCTTTGACAAAGTGTTGATAATAACTAGCCAAGTCAAGAAAACTTCTCACTTCTATCACATTACAAGGCAGCTTCTAATTGACAGTCACCTCAATTTTAATAGGATCTACCCTGATATCTTAAAGAGATAATATGCCAAAGGAATGAAACTTTCTTTAGCCAAAAATCACATTTGCTTAATTTGGAAAATAACTGCTTCTCTCTCATAGTTTGTAGCACATTTCTCAAATGCTGAGCATGTTCCTCTTCATTTTTTGAACAAACCAATATATCATCTATAAACACCACAATAAATTGGTCTAGGTAAAGTCAAAATATACTATTTGTCAAATCCATGAAAATAGTTGGTGCATTAGTTAACCCGAGAGGCATTACCAAGAACTTATAATGGCCATATCAGGTCCTGAATGTAGTCGTTGGAACATCTACATCTTTTAACCAAAGCTAGTAATAACCTGACCACAAATCAATCTTGGACACTCCTGTACCTTTCGGTTGATCAAACAAAACTTCTATTTTGGGCAATGCATACTTATTCTTTGCAATCTCCTTGTTTAATTATCTATAATCAATACACATTCATAACTCTGTAGGCCTGATAAAACCCCTGTCCAAAAGTTCCTGTAACTAAGTCTTCAGCTCTTTTAACTCTGTAGGAGCCATTCTATAAGGTGCCCTAGAAATAGGAGCAATACTAAGTACAATTTCAATAGGTCATTCTACCACACTCTTGGGTGGCAAACCCGGTAACTCTTCTGGAAAAACATTAGGAAACTCATTTACTATTATTGTGTCTTGTAAGTTCAACTTACGCTTTTTAAAATCAAGTATGAAAGCCAAATACTCCTCACAACCATTTCTAAAAGTCATCTTGCTTGCATGGCTGATATTACAAACCCGGTAACTCTTCTAGAAAAACATTAGGAAACTCATTTACTATTATTATGTCTTGTAAGTTCAACTTACGCTTTTTAAAATCAAGTATAAAAGCCAAATACTCCTCACAACCATTTCTAAAAGTCATCTTGCTTGCATGGCTGATATTACATTAGTTAAAAAACTAGACCAAATACTATGCACCACTGTTTCTGAACCACCAGAATTTTTTACACAATTATTTTCAACCCACAATTAACTATATCTTGATGTTTGGACGACCAATCCATGCCTAAGATCAAGTCAAATTCATGGAAGGGTAGCTCTATCATATCAGCAACAAACTGTTTCCTATGTATCATAATAGGGCGATCTCTATACACTTTATTCATATATACACTATGGACCAATGGGCTAGTCACATGTATATCATAGGCTAGTCGATCTGTTGATAACATCCTATCACATATACCCCCACCACATTATCAGTTTACTCCTCATCAGTTGCACGAGGAATTTTCATCTCTACTATTTATAAGAAAAAAAGGAACATCTGCTTTAGGCCAATAAAAACCAAACCGTATCATGCATTATTAGGCTCTTATTAGTTGGAACCACTTAAATCATGGTCTAATACCATAAAATGTAACACCCCTTATACGGGACCTACAACCACCCACATACATGGAAACCAAATTCCTATACAAACAATGATGGTGTACATTTCTATTCATTCATATGAACTCTCATCATAGATTTTTCTATTCAATGCTATACATATACATATTAGAAATTTTCATATCACTTATCTTCATCATTGAGAATTAATATCACATCTTTACATTACATGATAATCTAAACGAAAATATTACATTGTTTTTCATTACATGTATAATCCAAAAGTACTTTTAATCTTAGCGGTTGGCTTTGATCCCTGCAGATGTCCCTTTTACCTTACCCATAATATGTGGACCTACATGGATTAACAAACGTGCTAAGCTTGAAAGCTTAGTGGGGAAACAATTAGTTTGGATGAACACTCATAGAAGTCATCTGCCATGCACACACATTCATAAACATCAAAACTCATATAAATAGTGATGACATACTTAATTAAAGTATATAATGCAAACATGATTCAATATGTTATTCATATGTTGTAAATTCGCATTCATAAACCAAACATTGATATTAAACATTCATTGATATAAACTATCAATACCAATGAACATGCTCATCAATGCCAATTATTTATGTTGTGATGATGTATTTCTTATTTATAGTCATTTACTTTACATTTTATGTTAGGCTTGCACATTCCCGTGAGTGTCGATATTGGAAGCTGTGGATATCTGAAAATATCAAGAATATAGATGCTCAAAAATATCAAACTGTGGGTACTCGAAGGCATCAAACTGTGGATACCTAAAGGCATCGAACTGTGGAGGCATTTTAGTCTTCAAATGAGGGCTGTCAAACTGTAGCAATTGCACTGTAACCCTATAGGCATGCCTATTTATCCACTACCAAGACAATAAAGCAGGAATTGTAACATTTCCTTTAACCATTTTTCAATTTCACAATTTATATATCGACAAATCGTATGATACTCATTTCAAGTCATAAAATCTGTATTTACATTTGTACATGCAAGTCAGAACTTACCACCATTAGAAGGGTATCAAAATCATACTTGTATGATCACACTATACATATATGAGCAATACATATGTATACAAATCATCAACGTACATGTAAAATTTTCTTTAGTATGCTTTATGCTCAATCTTAAATTCCAATGTTTAATCACCCAATTCACATATGGTAAGTCACATTTCATTTATTTCTAGGTGTATGAAAAGATTTATAAACATTAAAAAAGTTTTCGATATGATATGGTAAAAAAAAAGCAAAAACCTCAAAATAGTGCAATTTGGACTAGGCCCATGGTGGGTCTAAAAATAGACAAACAAATCAATCCATAAGCAAATCACAGGATAGTCTCCACTTGTTTCGAAATTTTCACAAAGAAAAAGTCAATTTGATATTTAAGGTCTCCTAAAAATTTGTTCCTCTATGTCTTTAGTTTCCATATCATTGAAGATCAGCCATTTGGACTTCTAAGTTATAAGATAAGAACTAAAGATCACAAGCTTCTCTAATACAATATATGAAACATTAGGTCAACATTTTTTATCTCAATTTATAAGATCATACAACTAGAATTAGGTCCGATTCTCTTCTAGATATTTTTATATATGTCTTAAGTTCTATTTTCAATTAAAATCACCTAATTTGGATGTCTATAGGCTGATTTATGGCATAAACAATAGGACTGGTTCGAGTGAATCGAGAACCTAAGACAGAAATTCATTAAATGACACTCTCTCTTATCATATTTAACTAATTCATGAAAAGTAACACCAAATCACCACTCCAGCAAGCATTCCATGTCCAAATCAATCTTTGTACATATTCAAATATACACAAATGTAGAAAGTAACTAACCAGAGTCCCAAACCTTTAAATTTGGCAATTAGCTCTTCTTTTAGTACTCTCCCTTTTCTTACTCTTGGCTTTGCTTAATTCAACAACTAGAACAAAAGAAATGCATATCTCAATCCCATATTCAACCTTATAATTCCAGCTCTTCATGAACAAATCAAGAAAGATTAAGATGAGAAGAAAAACTACAAACTTTTAACTTGATTTTTACCTAGGATTAGCTTGATTCCTTATCCAAAATGATGTGATTAAGAAGATGGAATGGGGAGGAGATGAGAAGAGAAAATTCTTGAGTCAAAACAATCTGTACTCATCCCTCCCCCACTCTTTTACTTCCCACTTCAAGAAGTTTCTAGTCTTACACACACGTTTTAATCCCATTGGTATAAATGTTGATTTTTGACAAAATTGCACATTTGGTCCTCCTTCTTCTTTTAATTCCCACATTGACATATAAAGTCATAGATTGATTTCATTGTAGTCCATAACTCACTTATAATTATTCATGTCCATGTCTAAATGAAGAAATTACCAATTTACCCCTGTCTTTTAAATTAATTACAATTATATCCCTTATTATGCTTCGATGCTCTTAATTCGTTATGTTTACTTTTTAATACACCTTAGACATGCTATAATAATTCTAAGGTATATGTTGGGGCCTTACATTAATTTTTTTAATTTTTGTTATTATTTTATTAAAAGCATCTTTTATCTCCTTAAACAAAGTTTGGTTCATTTAGTGTAAACTATTTCCTCGTGGGATCAATTCCTTTGATACTAGAAGTTACGATCCATATACTTGTGAATATTAAGGATTTTATTAGAGGTAAAACTTGCTCGACAGTTATTTAGCCTATATTAAATTATCTCTAATGATTCAATGTCATTAGTCGCCACAAATGAATCCAAACACAATGATTACGCATCGTATTCAAGATTCTAGCAATGGGTTTACATAAAAACAATCAAATATAGCATCCAATCATCTTACACAATACCAAATTCAATAAACAAAAAATAACTTAAACAATCCTTAAATAGGGGAAGAACGACCATACATAAGAGATATGCTTAGATATGCTCCTCGGTTAATTTCATCTCGAAACTTGATTGGGGAAGCTTAGCCCTCCATGGGTGTCTTGAAAGAGTAGGTTTCTACCCTTCACAAAGTCCAAAGTTGATTCTTGTTATGTTTAGCCACTCAAATGTCATTTTATAATAAAATTTAGGTTTTTTGAAGAGATACATGATTTGATACACGACCATGTATCAAACCATGAATGACAAGAAATCTCCCCAAATCGTGACTATTCACGGTCTTGTATCCAATTGTGTAAGTCAAAAATTATCTTTTGAATGTATAAATTGTTGGACCCTAAAATTTTTATAGAATAATTTAGTAAGCATGAATAGAAATTAGAATTATTAAATTAAAATATGTTGGGCTTTAGACATGAATATATTTTATTTACATGTGTTTGCATGAGTTAAATCGAAATGTTAGAATTAAGTTAGTGTGTAATAGACATAAGATAATAAAGGAGTAAATAGACATTATGTTAAATGTGGAAGGTTAAACTTAGAAAGACTAGAAGTAGTCTTAAATAAATAAGAAAAGAAATGAGAAAAATGAAGAGAAGAGTGCGTGAAGTGTGCTGGAGAAGCAAGGAAGAAAGAAAGAAAAATGTAAAAGGAACTAGAAGAAGAGAAGGAGAAAACGAACCAGAAAAAGGAAGAAGGAAAAAAAAAGAAAAAGGAGAAGGAAGAAGAAGGAAGAGGATTCAGTTGAGTTTTAGGTAACATTCATCTTTTCTTTTTGTTTTGGTAGAAAAAGGAACTAGAGAAAATGAGTGTTATGTGCTGGAAATAAAGGGAGAAAGGAGAGGACCAAGACACCCATTTTGATTTTCATGGATTTTAAACTAGATCTTAATTATTCTAGCCTAGGTAAACCATGGGTAGACTAAGTCTAAGCTCAATTTTGATTATTAAAGCTTTATGGATTTTCTATTTGTATATTAGTTTGAACGAAAGCTTGTTTGTTTGAAGGAAACCAAGAAAATCCAAGGCAAGAGCAAGAGGAAAGGCAAACTTGAGTTTGGACTTACTATTAATTAGGTGGGTAACATGTTTATAGTTATTGTGATGATGGGCTGATTTCTTGCTTGTTTATATGCTTAATTTCTTGATTTTGAATTATTGCGATTATTGGAAAATGATCTATGATTTATTTTCATGTTATGCCTTGAAAGATTTTACTACATTTTGTAGTAATGAAAAGAAGAAAAAGCACAAGAAGCATGAAAGTATGAATATATGATGAAATGAGTTAAGCATCAAAATTTGATTGTGTTTGGAAAAAAGAGATACCATTTCATTCTTCACATGCACATGAATTAAAGCCTTCTCCGGCTGCCTGCTTGTGGCATATGAGCTCCTAAGAATCAGACTCATTTCATTCATGGTGAAAATTTTGGTTTCTCCATTTCGTTCCATGGGATTCTATCAAGCTATTATGTTTGTGCATTTCATGTTGATTTGTTGAGCATGATATACAATTGAATGTTATGTTTTGATGATTGAACATACATGATATGATTTATGTAATAACATCCTTAACTATGAGTTCTTGAGCTAGAACTATGGATATTTTAATTGCTAGATTAAAATGAGATATATATATATACATATATACATACATACATACATACATACATACATACATACACATATATATATATATATATATATATATATAGATAGATATATATATATTAAGGATGTTATTACATAAATCATAT
>JAOQMS010043286.1:0-12072 GCA_027563885.1 Erythroxylum longipes
ATACAAATGAAAAATGCCAAATAAGCCAAAATGTTAATCTACTCACTCACACGTACAACGATGAATTAATAGTTAAATATAACAATAAGAAAAAGGATGAGAAAACTATCAACTGATTTTGGAAGTTTAAGTTCCTAGAGTTAAAGGAGCATGAATATTGGTTCACAACAAAGCCAGCATATTAATTATCGATCTTACTCCATAAAAGCATAAAGAGTATACAAACAACAGAAGAAAACATGAAATTAATAGCACCAACCTGCAAGACTTTTAGACATAGAATCTGAAGTTACTAAAGTTGACAAAAAACTACCAAAAGTGAGTCAAAGATTTCCCCATTCTTTTTTTGAGTTAAACCCACAGCTCAGTACCTGCATGTAACTCATGGATCATAAACCAGAGAGCATGTAACCAATGGACACATATATCAATTACCTTTCATTAGTACTAACAGCCTTATTTGAAGCACTGAATTATTACAATCACGAAAGTAATCCTACTCCTACTCTAGCTTCAATCCCAATTCTCGAACATAGAATCTATAAGATTTAAAAACGTTTTGTGACCAATTCTAGAAGTATGGGCCACACTACATTGACACAACAATAAAATGCTACTAACAACCAAAAACTTCTAAAAACTTGAAATCAATCAGTCGAAATAAATAAAAACAAAATGGAAAAGCATAATCGAAGTAAAATTTAAATCCCAATTCATCCATACACAAGATAAAAAATCGAGACAACACTAATTAAACAAGCAAGCAAGCAAAAAGATCCGAAATCATCTCAAAAGCTAGAGAAAAACAAAAGAAGTGGAGGGGGATAAAATACCTTATAGGAGAGGACGTAGAGATGCCACCGAGATTCCAAAACATCATAACAAAGCCAGAAACAGAGGTTTAGTTTAAGAGAAAACAAGAGCAGAGTAGATCTGTAAGCCCTAAAAAGGACCAGGCAATCTAGGCCAGGTTGGAGAAGTAGAGAGAGAGAGAGAGAGTTTTGCAGAGGTAGAATACACACGAAATGGAACCAGATTTAGGCTGATTTTGGTTAATTAGAAGGTTGAGAAAGAATGGCACACCTTAACGAACACCAATCTAAAAGTAGTTGGAATGGTTCCATCATGTCTTCAAACTTGGCTTCCTAATTTTATACCTTGTGTATTTGTGAATCATTTGAATCGACTGTAGAATAAAATTCATGTATGCCAAGATCTGAGGAGAGACTAATACAAAAGGAGAAAATGTTAACAATGGATATTATGGGCCTCCCTTTGGCTTAGGTTATCACGTCCTTTTTTATGTTAATCTTTCCCTTTATTGCATGTGTTATATCGAAATAAATGGAATTTGTATTAGTAATAATGAAATGTTGTATTAAAATAAATGGAATTTGTATTAGTAATTATGACTATGACAAAGTAAATCAAAATATATATTTAAATTTAAATTAATTTATTATATTATTGATAATGACAAATCAGTAAAGAAATGCATGAAAAGTTGTATTATTTGGCTTATCCAAAGGGACCACGTCATAGTGTATTTAAATAGTTATCCTATTCTTTGTAATATTTACATAATATTACGAAGAATCTTATTGCTTAAGTTTTATTTTATTCCATTTCGTAGATAATCAAATCTAAGTTTTAGACACTTTTTTAGTATATTTTTTAGACAATTTTACCGTCTTAAATAAATTTCAAAAACTCCACTAATTTGTAGATTATTTGAGACAATTATTAGATGCGTCTAGACATAAGCGTCTAAAATCTCCTTATTTTGGTGTGGTGATGACATGCTTCTGCAGAGAGTTGTCGCATAGCATAAAAATGGTATTATTTGTATTTTAACTTCAATCAATAAAAGGTGTTACTGAGTTCTTCCTATTTTTTCACTTAATGAATCCTATTTGATAGGAGACGTAATAGTGGTACCCTTTGGAACTTGATGTCATATCACAAGGTAGAAGGTTGATTTTGCTTTGGGATAGCAATTTTGGCCCAGCCTGGCCCTTTTTTAGCCCAGGTTGGCTGGGCCACAAGCAGGCCACGAGTCGATAATGGTCCGCTAGGGCCGGGCCACGGGCCGACCAGGGTCCACCTATGCGGGCCGTGGGCCTACCAGCCCGGCCCATGGCCTGCCCATTTTTTTAAAAATGACATCGTTTTGTATAAAACGATGTCTTTTTGAAATGTTTTCCATTGACATGTCTAATTTTGCTATTAGTTATCCAAGGGCCATAAAAACATTAACTCCAGTATAACTTATCTAAGAAAGCAATCAATCCAAACTCATCTTTATGCTCTGAAAATAGCCTACAGAATGTAATTGCAGAAAGTTCCATTGATGTGTTGATCAGTAATAGAAATACAGCAGATTGGTAGTACTTATGGAATTCTAATAAAAAAATGTTGGTTGAAACAATCATTTGATGAGCAAAAGGATATTAGGTAAAGACACCATTTTCCATTTCTGTAGCAAGATGTCTTATGTAGACAAACACACACAAATGAATTATGTTGGTTGACAATTTGTTAGTATTGGTAAGGATGGATTAAAATTTTAAATCAAATCAACTTGTGAAAACTATTTCTTGTTTCGTCTTTTTTGTTGATGTCTAAAAATTCTACTATATCCAAAATTTTTATTTTATCTTGCGCTTGATTTTCAATTCTTGTTTAATCTTTGCCTCCGGATTTTTCTTGGGGTTTTGATTGAATTTGCTCTTTATGCTTCCAACTCTTAGTATTTAAGATGTTTGGATTTAGTTCTCTATGAACATTCTATTCCATTTATTTATGGAAATTTATTGCCTTATGTTTTGGAATTTCCTTTCTTTGTTGTTTATACTTTAAAGGACATATGGGTTTGATTATTGGTAAGAATGTGTACTTTAACAGAGAGTTGTTTATAACTTTATATATCATTCATTAATCCTTTATGAGGATGTCTTATTGATGTGATCATGTGAAGTTTACAACTGAGGAGCTTCTTCGTGTTATGGACTACAAGCACAACATCCGCAATATGTCTGTTATTGCACATGTTGATCATGGTACTGCAGATCTCATCAATAGTGATACTGTTATATCTCAAGCTTGAAGTAAAGGGTTAACAGAAGAAACCTTTTGTGATGGAGGAATAGAAAAAAAAAGGTTGTAAATTGTTTAGTAAATTCTCATTTTTGAACTTGAATTGGGACATGGACTAATTATGCAATTCAAACTATTACTTGTCCTCTTAGATCAAAAGCATGTTAAATGAATGATTCTCAAGAGTAATGATATGGTTTATAAATGATTCTCAAAGAGTAATGATATGGTTTTTCTTTTTTAAAATCGAGTTACAATAGGTTCATTTGTAACCGAGTTACAAATTTTAGAATAATTTGTTAAATTTATTATAATGATATGTATGTTAGTGATCTTAAAAAAGATGCACAAAGTAAATTGTAAGCTAATTTTTTTATTAAAAACTGGTGGAGTTTTTTGACGTAAAAAACTATCTAAAAGTGAAAAATCGACAGAGAAAAGCATCTAAAAGCTTACACAAAGCGTCTAAAATAGCGTTTATGTGTCTAAGAAAACAGTAAAAAATGTATGTTTTTGACGCATCTATGTGTAAATAGATTTTCGACGCTTAGGTGCATAAAAAGTGTATATTTTTTTGACGCTTAGATGCGCTAAGCATCAAAAATGTACTTTTTTTTCGATGCATCTTATCTAAGAAAACCGTTGAAAATAGTTTTGTGACATTTTTTTATGCTTCATAAAGCGTCTAAAATTATTTTTAAGACATAAAAAAGTGTCTAAAAACTCCACCTTTTGTGTCTTTAAACTCTATATTTTGTTATAGTGAAAGTAAAAGAAGAAGAAAGAAGAGCATGATAATGGTGGTCAGGTTCTTTTACCAACAGGACTAACGACACCATTTTCAAGACCTCCTAAAATGTGAGTGTCATCTTTATTAGAACAATCAAGTGGTGATTGGTTTTCATTTTCTGAATCTAAACTTGTATTGCCTTCCTCACTGTGCCTTGAGCTCTCCACTCCAATGTTTTGAAATTAGAGTCCAGCGAATGGCTTAAAGGACAACGGAAATCATCTACATCCAGACTTTCATTCCCAGGCCACATATTGGGTACTGATTTTGTTGCCCAGCCAACTTCTACAATAGCAACATCATGAACTTTACGAATACCAAAGGGATTTAATGCTGCATGTGAGCTTCCTGTGATGCATTCCAGATCATCTGATTGATTGTCTTGAACAAACTGGTCCACCAACAAACAGGCCTCATTATTTATACTACTAGATACATTCACTTCTCCATTGCCTGCCAGACAAAATGGAGAGTCTTTATCTACACCATCTGATAAATTTGATTGGCAATTGATCTCTGCGACTTTGTGTTCATCAAGATCACTAAAAAGGAATTGTTCATCCTCTAAACTTTTGATTGATAGAGTACACATAGCTTTCACTAGACCAGAGTCTGAATCACCAACAATCTCCTCGTGAACATCATCAGATAAAATGCTAAAGCTTTCTACAGTACGTATGTTTTTTGACTCAACTTATTCACATGAAGCAAGATCAATAGTGACAATTTGATTTGTTGTCACTGGCACTTTAGGTTTCGACAAGTCATTGCCATCTACAGAAAAAGAGTATGGATTTCTTTGTGAACAATCATCACAAGCCTCAACATATTTCATCTCCAATTCAATAGTCTCAACCTGGAGATTAGTTATATGCTGGTGGAAAAGATTCAGTACCATAGTGTCATCAAAATGAATAAGAAAATAGAGGATATCAAGTAAAAGGGCAAATCAATTTGTTCTCTGGGGGTTAAAACAAAAGAGAAGTTGTCAAAATGGCTACAATTATTGAAATCAATACAGCGAAGAAAGACCTTCTAGTGAGCTTGGTTCAAAACTAATGTGAGAAAGGCTACACATGACTAATATAACGACAGACACCAAGATCAACGCGACGCTAATCGAGACTTGATGTTTCCTTTTAGCCCCGCAAGACAAACTGGGCTTAAAAGATTCAAGGTCGCGTTAAATTCATTCGTCGTGGTTGATGATAAACTCCAGAAGAATCAAGATTCTCGCTCGCAACTTCAGTTTTTCAGTTGACCCAAGTTCTGGGCCCAAGCAACCCTTAACAGGTGCACATCCTAGGCATGTATGCCATCGACCAGTGGGCACAGGCGCGCACTCCAACACCTAGTAGGCTAGACTCCAGGCACGCCAGACCAGGCGCACCACCTGGCCTCTTTTGCTTTGGGTTGTTTCCTACTATTTTTAAGACGATTCAGACATTATTATTTTACCTATTTAGGGCTAGGATGTTGGCCCAATTTTGAATTATTTTGGTAACTATAAATAGTTGCCTTAACATTAGTTTTAGGGTTACACTTTGATAATTAGAGAGCTTTGTAAGGAGTTTTCTTCATGTTCTTGTTATTCCATGACCCTAACTCTACTTATCAATTAATCTCAATTGTGGAGAATTGTTTTGGTTCAATTTTCTTGGTTTATTGCTTGGTCTAGGTTGCTTGGACAATGACAATCCTTGAGGTCTAGAAAAGTATCAAAAACCTTGCATATCTAGTTTGTTTTAAAGGCTGCCGGATTACATCAAGGTTAATCTCTGTCCGTGCGCGCATCATCTTTGGTATCAGAGCATTATTGTGGAGGAGAATTCTTATTCAACTCCATCGGAATTCAAAAAACCACTGCCCATCACCATCCAATTATCATCAGTTCATCAACTCAGGTGTGAATTAACTTTCAGCCTAGGGTTTTCAATTATTCTTCTTGTTTATTTTGTTAAAACTTTCGGCTTACATTGAAAAAAAAGTCCAAAAAAATGAAAAAAAAATTGCAGAACCGAAAGTGTCACTATCGAGTTCAAGAATTACACTATTTTGGAAAGTCTTACATGAGGGATTGGCAATTGAATTGGATGAAATTTTAGACCGATCTTGCGTGACATTACTTTGAAAAGAGTTCCAAAACTTGGCGCCATTTTTTGATTTCTTGATTGGAAGGAGTTAGGTCTTCTGAAGCACAACTTGAACGTTGAGGATTTGAGAGGAAAAGGCAAAAGGGTGAGATCATTAGAGCGGCCAAGACACACAAGGGGAGATCATTAGAGCGGCCAAGACACACAAGGGGAGTATTCTCAATTCGAGTGAAACACATGAGGGAGTGTTTTGTGAGGTTATTTTGCTACTAATTTTTTTTCTTTGCAGGAACAATTTTCATTGGAGGTATGTCTAACGATAGTGTGAGAGGCCAATAATCGGGCGAGGCACAAGCCACCACCTTGGAGGCGATCTAGCAGTTGACTGAAAGCCTAAACACTGCGTTTGCTGGAATTAGAGGTGAAATGGAGAGGCAAGCCCGAGAGATTGCTGACTTGAGGCGTGGCGCACATGAGGAGCCACGAATGGGACTCATCGGTCCTAAAAACCAGCATGCTCCGATTGTATTAGAAGACTATGGATCTAATGACGAGGGGGATTATGTGAGACCATGGGGACAAGTTCAACAAGTTGATTTTGGGGATAGACGACACAGTGACATTAGGTCTATTAAGATGCAAATTCAACCATTCAAAGGAAAGAATAATTTGGACCTCTAACTTGAATGGGAACGAAAGGTGGATATGATTTTTGAATGCCACAACTTTTCCGAGGAAAAGAAGGTAAAACTCGCATCCGTTGAATTTTTCGATTATGAACTAATTTTGTGGGATCAATTGGTGATTTCTAGGAGAAGAAATAGGGAGGAATCCGTGATTACTTAAGCTGAAATGAAAGCGATCATGAAGAAGCGGCATGTTCCGTCTTATTACTACCGAGAGATGCATCAAAGGCTCTAATGCCTAACACAAGGGAATCGAATTATGGAGGAGTATCATAAGGAAATGGAGATAAGAAAGATAAGGGCTAATTATAAGGAGGACCCTGAGGCTACAATGGCTCTATTTTTGAGTGGTTTGAACCGAGAAATAGCCAACGTGGTTGATTTGCACAACTACACTGACCTCGAAGAGATGGTGAACATGGCAATGGAGGTTGAGAGGCAACTTAATTCTCATGGGATAGCAAAGAGTTGGATGAGTTCTACTTTAAATTGGAACTCAAATTGGCCACGAAAATAGGAGAATTCGAAAGGAAGGGGGTTAGAAGCCAAAAGGCTGAACCAAACTCTTCTGGAAACTAAAGGTACATTTAATACTCCTAACACTTAAGCTTCTTATAGCAAACATTCTTCAATTAAATGCTTTCAATGCCTTCGAACTGGGCACATTGCCTCCCAATGTCCGAATAAGAGGGCTATAGTTTTAAGGTATGATGGGTTGATTGAATCCAAGGATAATGAGGAATGTTTTGAGGATGAAGTTTTGGAGGGAGAGGAAGATGAAACTTGTGTGGAACACGCTATTAAAGGAGAAACTCTTGTGGTTAAGAGGGTGGTTAGCGTTTGGCATAGGACTGAAATGTTAGACCAACGAGAGAACTTATTCCATACGCGATGTTTGGTTAGTGGTAAAGCTTGTAGCTTGATCATTGATGGAGGAAGTTACACCAATGTTGCTAGTTTGGATATGGTTAGAAAATTAGGGTTAACGGTTCTAAAGCATCCAGAACTGTATCACTTTCAGTGGTTCAATGATAGTAGGGAAGTTAGCATGACCAAACAAGTGCTACTATCTTTCTCCATTAGGTGGTATGAGGACGAGGTTCTTTGTGATGTAGTACTTATGCAAGCTGGTCATGTTCTACTTAGAAGACCGTGGCAATTTGATCATCGGCCTAACCATGACGGATACACCAACAAGTACTCGTTTAAGTTCAAGGGGCGGAATTTCATTCTTGAACCAATGACTCCAGAAGAAATTTACTTAGACCAAATTCAAGCCTTAAAAGGAAGATTGGGTTCGGGTAGTGAGGAGCAAAAAAATAAAGAGGGGAAAGAAGCTGAAAAGAAAAGAGATAATGGCTCATCGGAGAGAGAAAGCACAAGTGAGCAAAAGAATGAGAGATGTACTGGAGAGAAAAGTGTAAGGAGGGAAAACAAGAGAGAATCAAGAGAAAAGAAGGTGAGCTTGTATGCGTGTGAAAAGGACTTAAGGAGAGCATATGGAGAGAAGAGAGCGTTGATTGTGATTGAACATGGGGATTGTTTTCTTCCGAATACTAACCCTATTGATGAATCTTTGCCAAGTGTTTTTAAGTCTCTTTTACAGGAATACGAGGATGTTTTCCCAGAGGAAATACAGAAGGGGCTGCCTCCTTTGTAAGGTATGGAGCATCAAATCGACTTTGTCCCAAGAGCACAAATTCCAAATAGGCTAGCCTATAGGAGTAATTCACAGGAAACGAAGGAGATTCAATAACAAGTAGATGAATTGCTTGCAAAGGGTCACGTGCGTGAAAGTCTTAGTCCTTGTGTTGTTTCGGTTCTACTAGTGTCGAAGAAGGATGGATCTTGGCGCATGTGTGTTGACTGTCGAGTTATCAATAAGATCACGGTAAAGTATCGACATCCTATTCCTCGACTTAATGATATGTTGGGTGAGTTACATAGTGCATGTGTTTTTACAAAAATTGATCTGAAAAGTGGTTATTATCAAATTCGCATGAAACCTGGGGATGAATGGAAAACTGCGTTTAAAACTAAATACGGTTTGTATGAGTGGTTAGTTATGCCATTTTGTTACCGAGTACCTTCATGAGATTAATGAACCATGTTTTGCGTGATTACTTTGGTAAAATTGTTGTTGTGCACTTTGATGATATACTTGTGTATAGCATTGCTTTGAATGATCATGT
The DNA here is from genome assembly GCA_027563885.1 of Erythroxylum longipes. Taxonomy (NCBI): domain Eukaryota; kingdom Viridiplantae; phylum Streptophyta; class Magnoliopsida; order Malpighiales; family Erythroxylaceae; genus Erythroxylum; species Erythroxylum longipes. Next base: position 8,858 of record JAOQMS010043286.1, read on the forward strand.
GGAGCATGTGCGTTGTGTGCTTAATACTTTGAGAGGTGAGAATTTTTTTGCAAACCTTAAGAAATGTACTTTTTTCATTGATAAATTGATATTCTTGGGGTTTGTTTTGAGCTCGAAGGGGATTGAGGTAGATGAGGAGAAGGTGAAGGCCATTCGAGATTGGACAACACCAAAGAATGTTTTGGATGTGAGGAGCTTTCATGGCTTAGCTAGTTTTTACCGACGGTTTATGAAAGACTTCTCCACCATTGCTGCTCCTTTGACTGAAGTTATCAAAAAGGAGAAGGGATTTAGTTGGGGAAAAGATCAAGAGCATGCATTTAACTTGTTGAAATTGAAGTTATGTACCACACCTATATTATGTTTGCCTAAATTTGATAAAGCTTTTGAAGTATAATGTGATGCCTTTGGGATCGGTATAGGTGTTGTCTTAATATAGGAAAATAGGCCTATTGCGTACTTCAGTGAGAAATTGAGTGGAGCGCAACTCAATTATCCAACATATGACAAAGAACTTTATGCAGTGGTGCACGCTTTGGAAACGTGGCAGCATTATTTTTAACCAAAAGAATTTGTCATCAAAATCGATTATGAGACTCTTAAGTACCTAAAAAAACAAAGTAAATTGAGCAAGCGACATGGAACTTGGGTGGGGTTCTTGGAAACCTTTTCATATGTGCTGCACTATAAGCAAGGTAAGGAGAATATAGTCGTCGATGCTTTATCACGCAGGTATTCCTTAATCTCAACTCTTACTTCAAAACTTTTAGGGTTTGAGCATCTTAAGGAGTTGTATGCCAATGATGTGGACTTTGGTAGTGTCCATGCCACTTGTGAACATGGTGCTTTTGAGAAATACTTTAGGCATGATGGTTATTTATATCACCAGAATTGTTTATGCGTGCCTAATTGTTCATTGCGTGAATTATTTATGCTTGAAGCCCATGGTGGAGGACTTATGGGGCATTTTGGTGTCGCTAAGACATTGGACATATTACTGGCCGGGAATGTGAAAGGATGTAGAATGCATTTGTGCCCTTTGCATTGCTTGTAAGCAAGCTAAATTGACCACCAAACCTCATGGCCTATACACGCCCTTACCCATACCTAGTCACCCTTGGATAGACATTTCTATAGACTTTGTTGTAAGGTTATCGAAGACAAAAAGGGGTGTAGATAACATTTTTATTGTTGTGGACAGATTTAATAAGATGGCTCACTTTATTGCTTGCAAAAAAACTGATGATGCCGTGAATGTTGCTGATTTGTTCTTTAAAGATGTTTTGAGATTGCATGGTATTCCTAGGTCAATAGTTTCAGATAGGGACACCAACTTTTTGGGTCATTTTTGGCATGTTTTGTGGGGAAAATTAGGAACAAAATTGTTGTTTTATATTACTTGTCACCCACAAACCGATGGGCAAACAGAAGTTGTGAATAGAACGTTAGGAAGTTTTTTGCATGCTGTGATAGGAAAAAATTTGAAAATATGGTCTGATTATTTGTCGTTTATTGAGTTCACTTATAACCGTAGTGTGCATTCTACTACCAGTCATTCTCCAACGCCCAGCAGGCCAGATGCTAGACGCACCAAACCAAGCGCACCACCTGGCCTCTTTCGCTTTGGGTTGCTTCCTATTATTTTTAAGACGATTTAGACAATATTATTTTACCTATTTAGGCCTAGGATGTTGGCCCAATTTTGAATTATTTTGGCAACTATAAATAGTTGCCTTGAAATTAGTTTTAGGGTTACACTTTGAGCTTTGTAAGGAGTTTTCTTCATGTTCTTATTGTTCCACGAACTCTAACTCTACATATCAATTAATCTCAATTGTGGCGTATTGTTTTAGTTTAATTTTCTTGGTTTATTGCTTGGTCTAGGTTGTTTGGACAATCACGATCCTTGAGGTTTAGAAAAGTATCAAAAACCTTGCGTATCTAGTTTGTTTTAAAGGCTGCCGGATTATATCAAGGTTAATCTCCATCTGTGCGTGCATAAAAAACCATCTAGAATCAAGCTAATCTTAGTTGATTGGCTATGGAGAAAGTCAATATTTTTAACTGAAACTTGGGACATGGACCAAACTATCTAAGCTTGGCCTGGTCATCAAAATTATGTGATCATTTCTGTAACTAAGCTAACTAGGGTGTTGATTGATGTCTAAGAAAAGATAGAATAAAATAACAAGAAAAAGAAAGAAAGTACAAGCCTTACAAACATACAAAACAAGCTTTCCACTTAAAAAGACTCGCTTACTCAGTAGATGGTCTTACTATTAGCAATTAACCTATCAAAGCATTTTTTTCCCTTCCTGATCTTTTAAGAGACAGTGATGTCCTGTGTATCATATAGAAGTTTCCCATGAGAACCCCAAACCCAAAATTACTATTTATATTGCATTCCTAATAATTCTCACATTGGAATAAAAGATGTTTTAGTCCTAGGGAATGCTCATTGTTTGAACCTTAATATGCTTATAAGTAATTTATAGGCATTATCAAAGGTTTACCTGAGGCAAGAGTTGCCAGGCTATTTCACTCAAATTTTCAGGACAACAGGGTGGTTCTATAGGCCCTTTACATGCAACATGCATATTTTGATGAATGTGTGTACTCAAACCATCCGGATTTATTGTTGAGCTACCTGATGCTTCAAAATGCATAAAGGTTTGAATCTGGTGAGATTTACTTTCCCTCTCAGACTTGGCAAAATTTGTTAGAGCAATGTTTCCTTCGTCAGAAGGTTGATCTTCTTCAGGCGTTTGACTAAGGCTTGCTTCAATAGCATATGATATTTGCGCTTCAGCTGCAATCCCATTTGACACGAAACCCACAGCACTGTCATCATCATCAGCATTCTCTGTTGTAAGATCATCAATATTTCTCGACATTGGGTGTGAAATACTTTCACGAGTTGTGAGGACGAGAGATAGTGTCAAAGGTTGAGTGGTGTCAGCTCAGTAAAGCCTTGTATAAAACTATTGTCGTTAGTGAAAGTATTAAGCTAGGTGGGGGCCCACAGATGTAAGCAAGATGTGTCGCACTACGTTAACAAACTTCGGTGTTCATTTACATTTGTTGTTAGACCCCGTTTTCGGAGTCTAACAAATGTTCCCCGTTTCCGGAGTCCAACTACTTGGGTCATATTCGGAATACACATATCCTATCCTAACATTTAATCGAAAATCTCATGATACTCTTTAATACAATTA